>PVJL010011591.1:0-41886 GCA_004026885.1 Lyroderma lyra
AAAAAAAAAAAAAAAAAAAAAAAAAAAAAAAAAAAAAAAAAAAAAAAAAAAAAAAAAAAAAAAAAAAAAAAAAAAAAAAAAAAAAAAAAAAAAAAAAAAAAAAAAAAAAAAAAAAAAAAAAAAAAAGAAACAAAAATTATAGGCCAATGTCTTTGATGAATGGAGATGCAAAAATTCTCATCAAAATATTGGCAGATCAGATTTAACAATACATTAAAAAGATTATACATCATGATCAAGTGGGATCCATCCAATGGTGGTTCCAAATCATTCAATGTGATACATCCCATAAACATGAGGATAAAACTATATAATCATCTCAATAGATGCAGAGATAGCATTTGACAAAAATCCAATATCCTTTTCTGATAAAAACTCAATAAAGTGGGTATAGAAGGAGCCAACAGATTAAGGCTGTATGTGACGACCCACAGGTAACATCATACTCAGTGGTGAAAAACCGAAAGCTTTGCCTCTGAGGTTGGGAAGAAGACAAGGAGGCCCACTCTCACCATTCTTGGTCACATAGTACTGGAAGTCCTAGCCCCAGCAATCAGACAAGAAATAAAAGGCATCCACACCAGTCAGGAAGAAGTAGAACTCCCATTATTTGCAAGATGATATGGTCCTGTATGTAGAAAATTCTGGAGACTCCACTAAAAAAGTATTAGAACTAATAAATGACTTCAGTAAAGTCTCAGGTTGCAGAATCAATGTACAGAAGTGTGTTGTGTGTCTAGACACCAATAATGCACAATTAATTAGAGAAATTAAAAAACAATCCCATTTACAGTTGCCTCAAAAAGCATAAAATATCTAGGAATAAATTTAACCAAAGAGGTTGAAAGACCTGTTTTGTGAAAACTGTAAGACACCGAAGAAGACACAAATAAATGGAAGGACCTCCCCTGCTCATGGAAGGGTTGTGTCCTCACTGCCTAGAGCAGCAGACAGATTCAGTGCAGTTCCTATTAAGAACACCAAAGACATTTCAGAATCAGAACATCTAATCCTAAAATTTATGTGGAACCACAAAAGACTCTTGAGAAATCTTGAGAAAGCACGGAGTGAGAGGTATCACGCCCCCTGATTTCAAACTACACTACAGAGCTACCATAGCCCAGCAGTACAGACACGGCATAGAAAGGTACACAGAGGAGTGGAAGAGAGCAGAGCCCAGAAATAAGTCCTGATGGTCCGTGAGTGCACTGCGAAGTTGTCAGTGTTTCTCGGTGACGGTGTTGTATTTCAGTGTTTGGGACTGATCATGTAAGACGTGCGACTTTGGGTGGAAACGCTGTGTCCCTCCCACGGCTGTGCTCAGAGTAGCAGTGGGTGTCCTCTGACTAAGTCCTGATGCCCGGGAGACCTTGTCTGTCCTTTACCCGCCTCGAACTGGAAACAGGAAGTGCAGAGAATGAGGAGGCACCGAGCACAGGGGAGTCCTCACTTCATACAGAGATCATGCAACGCCTGACCGGATTGTCTTTCTTGTCCATTTGTAATTTACAGGTTACTGTCTTGGTAGTGTCAGTCATTAAACCCCAAAGGAAAGAATTATTTGAGGAAAGCAGCTCCTAAGATTGAATGATGTGCAGCTGTCTGGTCATTATTCCTGTTGGAACAAATGCCCAAACTGAATGTGAAAGGAACGCAGGTGTCCCCTGAATGATGTGCACGCCATTTATGTTGCATTAACGTCTAGCGAAGAGCACATGTGACGGTGGCACACTGTCACGCTGATTGAAAGTGGCACACGAGTTAGTTGTTCCAGTTGCCCTGAGGTAGGTGAGGTGAGGGTTTAGGTCATCTGTGCGCACTGCTGACCAGTACACGTTGGGGTGGGCGTGTGCTGGGAGCTCCTGGGAACGTGCCCGATGGGCTGCAGCCCTCTTGGGGTGCCGCTGCTGCTGGAGACGGCCCCCTGTTCAGACTCACTTCTGTGATCTCTAATTATGGCCAAATGATACGTGTATGTCACAGTCAGTGTAGTTTTCTGTCTGCAGCACACCCTCTTATTAGGACAAGCAGCTCAGCACTGTGCTGAAGGGATTCAGGCACATCAAAGAGCAAATGGGCTTTGGTCTGTTATTTGGCATAAAGAAAACCCTTTCCAAGTCCCATTTATGCGTCTGTCTATATTCAATGACGTTACTTATATTCTGGGTCCTATTCATAAGTTGTTTTTAATAATCTGTATGTAACGTTTATAAAGCATTTTATTAAGTACCTGCTGTGTGCTACACACTGTCTAGTTGACAGGGATACGCGACGAGTAAAGTAGCCCGAAGTCTACGCTCAGGGAGCGGCGTCGGAAACGGCTCGTCTGGGCGGGGCACCGACGTGATGGCTGCTTCCTGTGGCCTGTGAACACAAGCATAACGGGAACCCGAATGTGTCACATCCGGCGGGGTCTCTCTCCTGGAATAGTCACAGGAGGACGAGGGGGCTTCCGCGTGTCCGTCAGGCCCCCCGCCCTTCCTCCATGCTGGTGTGGGGCCGCATCCGCCAGCATTGGCAGCACACAGCCCTGGCTAGACCCCGGGACTCTGAGCAGGGGACCGAACGGGTGGGGGCCAGGCCCCCAGAGGGCGATCAGCCTCCTGGTGTGTGCGGAGGGGGGGGGATGGGTTGGGAGGGGCGCCTCAGGAGAGGTGGGGAGTGACACCAGGCAGGGGTGGGGTGGGGGTCCTCCAGGGAACGTGGGATGCAGGAGGGACAAGCTACCTCATGAGTGCGGGTGCAGAGTGGTACGTTTCGTTTGGGGTGACGATGCACTAGCCAGGTGGAGCTGCCTGTGAGCAGGTGCTGGGTCCGTGCTCCGGAGCCCAGCCGTGCGCCCGGGCAGTCACTAGCCCTGGGAGAGGCTCTTCAGGTTGGCAGGACGACCCAAGGGATGTTCGAGCAGTGGGCACACACGGGCTCGGCCAGCCCAGTCGGAGACCTCACGCAAACAGCTCTTTGCCCGCGGGCCGCAGGACACAGCACTTAGGACACTTAGTTTTCTCTTCTGTTCCTACTGCTACAATTGCATCAGCATAATGCCCCTTTCTGTGGCTTTACGGTCACGTTCACTGCAGGGTAGCCTGGAACTTCATTTATTGAACTTTCTTTTTTTTTGGATGTGTGTTCAGAGGCCCCCAAATAACAGACTAATAAATGAACTTTTAGCATACAACTGATGTGTAATTTGAGGGCTTCTCATGTTGAAATTGCTCAATTTTTTAGAGCAGGTTGGTAAGCTGACATCGTTGCTGTCATGATTATATATGCAAAGGGAAGTAACCACAGGTTTGCCAGCTGGGGGTTGGGGTGCAAGCAGTGGTACCCCAGCTGTTTCGTCAGTGTGCTCATCCCAGATGAACTTCCAAACAGACCGCTTAACCCTGTAGGAGGTGCGGTTGGGGCGCTGACATCGTATCACGGGAGAGTGCAGACGTTTCGAGAAGACTCTTACCTTGTTCACTTTACTGTATAGAGTTTGGGTTTTTAAAACAGAAGAGAAATACACAAAAACACTCACCATGAGAAAATGCATTGCTGCACGCAGTCTGGGTGTTAAATGACTTTATTGCTCCTAGACTTCATTTTCTTTCCTGTTAACTTGATAGTTAATTTTGAAGAGCTTCTTTCTTCAAAATGTGTGTGTGTGTGTGTGTGTGTGTGTGTGTCCGTGTAGATAGCTGACATTGGTGCATTTAAGCAGACTAAATATTATGTTTTTATATTTTTAACTTTAAATATGTATTTCAAAGCTTTTCATAGGAGATTTCACAATTGTAGTTCACTCGGAGAGAGAAAATTATCACAAGTCATGGACCTCATGCAGCATTGTGTTTTTAGTTTACAAGCTTTCATTTCAGAATAATTGATAAAACACTAAGATAGGAAACACTTACCTGTTGAATGATCTCCACCACCCAGATTAGAGTGGCAGTCAGATTTCTCCTGCTTCGTTACTTTGAAGTACGGCCATGGTCACGTGGGAGTGTTTCTATGGAAATCTGAGGTCAGCTTTGGACGTGTGCTGTTCTTACCTCACACTTGTTCAGATGTTGGATTAAAGGACAGCATAACAGTCTCCTTTTTTTTAACATGTAAAAAAAATTCTATTAAATGCTAGACCTAGAGCCCCAGGGAAGTAAAAAGTTCATCATTCTTTCTGGAGGGAATTCAGCGTAAATTGTTTGGGAACAGCCCTCACCCCTCCTACTTAGCTTTTTCTTCCCGGGAAGAAGTTCCATTTCCTCCTCTTCTTCAGCCCCAGCTCCTGTAGGACTGCGGGGAAGACTCTCCCAGGCGGAGAAGGTGCCATCCAGGTTTGCACTAGTTTGGGGTATTTGATGTTGCTAAGCAAATGTTCGATTAAACAAAACAATATTTATTTTTTCTTTATCTTAAATGCAGTGGCCATCTGGTGCATATCTAGAACAACCTAAGTAGTTAATTGCACGTTAAATTCCTTTCCTCTTTGGCTACATAAACAACTGAGAAAATATTTACCTTCTCTGTCATGCTAGATTTATTTATGACTTTGTAACTAAAACACAGAAGTGTTATAAATTGAAACTCTGAAACTTTAATCTCAGAATTGACTCATTTTCCTAAAAACTTATATGGTTTCAGTTTGTGGGACAGCTGCAACTCTAGATTTCACTGAGTTAAATCATGGGGATGTTATAAAACTACCCGGGTTGTTTTTATAATATAGTCCTTTCAGCCAAGTCACCAACTCTCAATTTTTGCCTTGGTTTCATGAATAGTGTTATTATTTTTTTGTTTGCAAATTTGCATAAGCTAGATATAATGAAATAAAAATCCAGGATATTGGTTCACTCTTTACATGTATTATTTTAAATAATACACAAGTACCTTTTAGATTTTAAGCTATTTACTTTGAGGAAGCTTTTCTCCAGTGATTCTCTAAGGTGTGTCATGCTCTCTTATGTGGTGAACGTGAGCTGAGAGCAGGACATGGGGCCACACTGTTACTCACGGGGTGATGGCACCCAGGCGGCTTGTATGGTGTCTTTCCTCTATGCCGTTGGGACCCACAGGACAGCATTAGCAGTGCATAAGGAAGCTCCCGTTGAGTGATCCTCACTTAATGCTCTAATTATGTTTTGAGTAAGTAATGTATGCATATGACACAGGGTTTACAGTGTAAAGTCTCCCTCCTGTTTCCGCGCCCCTGGCCCTTGGCCCCTCTCCCTGGAGGCACCGTGTCACTTGTTTCTCACACGCTGACTTGCAGATCAGCACAGAGCCAGCCCCTCTGCAGCTGTCCCTGACCCTCGGCCTGGGGTGGTGCTTCCCGCCTTTCCTCCCCAGTGGGCTAACTCCTGAGTGGACAGGTACAGTTGTCCCCTAATGAGCGCCCCGTTAGCCACTTTCTCTCTCTCAGATCCACAGGGTTTGGGTGTACCGTGTGCTCCACATCTTGTCAGTCCTTTTCATTTCGGCTGTTCTGGGGGGGCATCTTAATTTCCCCTTTAAAACAACTCATGACCAGTGATACCGGACGGGGGCTCAGGAGCCGCGTGGGGAGCCCGCGGAGGGAGGGGCATTGGGGGGGCGGCAGGACTGGTACCCCAGGTTCTCCTGTGAGAGAGTGAGGGGAACACTGGAGAAGGCAGATGGAAGTATGGGTGGTTGTGCCGTCACTGAAGTTCAGAAAACGATGAAGAGGTTAGACAGTGGGGACACCCAGCCCGCCTGGGGAACGTGGGCTCCCACGGTGACAGGTGGTGTTGGGACCGGTAGTGGGGGCGGGGCGGTGGCAGGGCGGTCCCCCTCAGCGGGTGGCAGGCGAGGGAGGGCGGCGAAAGCCCGACGGGACTGGAGAAGCCGGGAGGTGAAGCCACGGGAAATGGGCCGTCCCGCGTTCGCTTGCCAAGTAGAGGTTTGTCTGGTTATTTGTCCCTGATACTCTGGCTGGTGGCAGAGGCCTGGTTGCCCATTCAGGTTCGTGAAAAAGGGATGTAAAGTTGGAGATACTGTGATTCTCTTTTGGAAACGGACTGAAGACGACTTTTAACGTGTTAACTGGTATTTATCACCCAGTCCTGGAATAGGGGTGAATTTCATTTTCCTTTTAATATTTTTATGATAGTCCAGTTTTTCTATAATGAGCATATATTTCCTGTAAAATCAGAAGGGTAAGAGTGGGTGCGCGTGCACACACACATGCACACACACACCCCTTCACCTGGCTTGCAGTGGCGGGGCGCTCAGTTCTGTGTGTACTGTTAAAGAGATAAAGATAATTGAAATGACAATGGTCAAATGGACCCTTTCTGTACCTGGGCAGCCCCAGCTGGGACAAAGGAGCAGCCTAAGCTTCAATTAGATTGAGTAGACATGTTTTTCCCTGTGGCTTTAGTTCTGGATAGAAAATTCACTCCTTTCGAGCTTAAATATTTGCCTTCTCTTCTTTCCGGGGAGTGATCTTGGAGGTTGGGAATGCAGACCCTCTGGCCTCAGAAAAGGGGCATCCTAAAGACCACGCTGGGAAAGTGGGAAGCGG
This sequence comes from Lyroderma lyra, assembly GCA_004026885.1. Classification (NCBI taxonomy): domain Eukaryota; kingdom Metazoa; phylum Chordata; class Mammalia; order Chiroptera; family Megadermatidae; genus Lyroderma; species Lyroderma lyra. Next base: position 6,527 of record PVJL010011591.1, read on the forward strand.
GGTTCTCCATGGCACTGAGCAGGGCTTCCCGCAGAGCGCTGCCGAGGTGCCTGGGGGACCGGAGAGACAGCGTGTGCTGTGGCCTTCGCCTGGATGAATCGTCCGCCTTTGCTGGTCCCTGAAGATGAACGAGCTGCTTTGAAACTCGCATATGAATGTGAGTCCCTTACGTGCCCGAGTCAGCTTGAAGGCTCAGGTATCTTTTACTGGGACTAAACTTCCTCCTCCACGAAATGCAGTTGGTAGTTTCCTTCTGTTCACGAGCATTGGCCAGGGGCCTTCACGACTTTGTGCCGGTCCTGATGTGTTTGTTCACGCCATGTGCAGAGGACTGTGTGCTGGACACTGGTCTGCATGCCTTCACCCCTCGTGTGTTTCCCACAGGCCTCCCAGAACCCCGTTCCCTCAGCTGCCTCTCATGGTCAAGGTTCTGAACCCGTTCATGCACATCACCGGAGGACGGCAGATACCCCTGAGGGTGCGTTCGTCTTTGTGCACTTGACTGCTTTATTCTTAAGCTCCCAAGAGTGGGGTAGCTTGGGCCTACAGCTTTGCACTGTTTCTGTCCTCACACCCAATGCCAAGTTACAACCCGTGGCGTCTTCCTGTGCTGACCCTGGTTTTTTTACTCAATTTTAATTTTAGCCAATTTCGTAGACCTCAGATCCTCTCATTTATTTTTGCTTGCAGTCCTGTTATTGCTAGTAAAATCGGTACCGTCCCCTGTGGCCGGCTGCCCTTTGTATGTGGGGTGGGGGGTGAATGCCCGTTTTTGTCACTGTCCCATGTAATGTTACGTCCCCGTGTTTTCTCGTTACCGGTTTTTATAGGGATGTTGATCTTTGGTGATTTTTTTTCACATGCAGAAGGTTTTCTTTTTGTTAGTTTCCGTGGTGGTGGTGGTGGTGGTGGTGGTTTCTAGTTAAATCTGTCAGACTCAGTCTCCTGTCATGCTTAAAAAGAACTTCTTAGCCTAACAGTATTTACATATTTGTCCATGCTTTCTTCTGTAGTCTTATGGTTTTATTTTCCATGTTTAAGTCTTTGATTATGTAAGTTCATGGTGGCAGAAGGAGTGAGATTTAGAACCAGCTCCAGTTCTTCTGGTTGATTCCAAAAGGCGTCTTTTGTGAGACGGTACATTTCAGGGACAGTGGCATTTGTTTTTAGGAGCTCCCTTACAAGGTTCCTGCTCAGGCTGGGCGATCGCCGTGGCTGTTTTGTGGATTGTTGGTTGTTTTTGCTCCGTGATTCCATTTTTCTACCTATTTTGTCATACCGTCTATATTTAGAGTATTTTTAGAAGTCCCTCACACATCTTTTGAACATATTTCTGTTTTTTTATTTTCATTATCATCATTATGTATTATTATTACTGTTTTGAATGGGCTATATACTTGTATTCCTCCCTGGGTTTCTAGCTGATTATCATTAGTATTATATGTAGAAAGTAATTTAGTTTGTTCATTTCATGGCTAGCATCCTTAGTGACCTGGATCTGCTATTTAGGCACCAGGTTTTAGGGGTTTTCCAGATGCATTTACACACACACACGTATACATGTATGTCTCACAACATATATAAATAATATTTTTCTCCTCCCCAATATTTATGTGTTTCCGTATGTCTGACTGGTGTGGTGGCTTGAGCTGTGGGCCTCCTTGCTTGGCTTGTGGTTGGAATAGTGTTTCCGTTATGACCGATGGTGTGAAAGAGGGCTAGCGTGTGTGTTTGAGAAGAGAACGTTCCAGGATGAAGAGTCACATATTCACATTACAGAGACAGGAGTGAAGAGAGTCACGTGCGGACACAGGCTGTGTGAGGCTGACGTTCCAAGTCGGGCAGTGACAGCGTGAGCGGAGATGGCCCTGGGGATGGCCAGGCCAACTAGATGGGGCACAAAACACGGACGGACATCGAGTGCAGCGCTCTTCATTCAGAGGACCTAGATTGAGTCCTAGGCACCGAGTCCTCATCTGTGAGACGGTGACATCCAACCCGTGGGGCACTGCGATGATTAAATGCGTCAGAAGCACTCAGCCCACCATCAAACAGATGTTAAACGTTGTTGTTACCGTCAGCATCATAGATGGTTATTGAATGGGAGAACTTACATGGTAAAAGCTGTCTGTGGGAATCCAGTCTCATCAGCCCCCGTGAGATGAGCAAGAGCAGGAGAAACGAGTGACGGTCTCTCTGTGCGTTCAATCATTGTTTCGTCAGTACTTCTGAGGCAGCTCCCCGCTCCTGAGGGACAGCCATCTGCCAGGCCACCAGAGGTCCCCGTCATAATGCACGGCTTGAACACTGTTGTGGTGGGTTTGTGCCCTTCTGATGTCCTTCCTTGACCACATGTGGTTATTAATGTCCCAGAATAGTTTATATCGGTGCCTGTCGCACATCTTGTTTTGTACTGTATATATTTAATAATTACAAAAGTGAGTTGCTTTCCTGAATACACATTCTCTTGGGATCCTTAACTTAGTGGTGATGCAATCGTGCTTTCACGCATGTGTATTTTTCTCTGTCTCGGGGAAGCTTTGAAACACTTACTGATTTATGGAGAGTGAAAAGTGACCCCAGCTTTCTGGGAGCGTTTAGAAAAGCGCAGACACTTAAAAGCTAAAATCAAACAGTATTTGAAATGATGGATACGGTCTCGGCAGTAACTCTCTCCCACTTAATCCAGCAGACAGTCTAAACAGCCTTTCGCGGTGCCGCGTCCTCTGAGTGAGAGCACCGGCGCTCTATAAATCAGGTGACAGTTTATACTTACTTCAGACCACTTTTTCCACTCATTTTCCCTCTTAAAACTTGGTACATGCTCTAAAGTGTTTAACCAACCCTATATTGAATTTAGCATGAAGAAAGACATAGATAAAAAGGTTTTGGAGACTGTCTGGCCACCGCTTAGGACAGCACAGCACAGTGTTGGAGGGAGGTGGAGCGATGCTCGATGCTGCGGAGCCGGCTTGTGTGACGTAAGAAAAGTCCGCAGTGAGTTGGTTCGTCTCAGTCAGAAGCGCGTAGCGAGCGCAGTTGCTGAGATGAGCCGAGGGGCACCGGTGCGAGGAATCCGCAGCACGCTTCGTTCGTGAGGGGTTTTAATACCCTCTTGTTTTAAGACAGTTTACTCAGAAGTCGCAAAAGCAGCTCTCATGCACCCTTCACCCCGCTTCCCAGGAGGGTGCCCCACATCACCAGAGAACTCTGTCGAACCCAGGAAGCCAGCATTGCTGCAACACCGTTAACTCGGTCAGCTTAATGGCTCTTCGTCCCGTGGTTACTTCTGAAACGCAGGACTTTGATTATCCAGGGCGGCCCACTCAGCACGGTCAGCCGAAGCTGGTCTGTGAGTTTGACCTGCGGCTTGCAACTCCTTTTGTTGGTGTGGATGCAGCAGGTTCCGTGAGCATCTGGAACGCAGGCACCCCAGAAGCACAAGGAGCACCGACCATCACCCCACTCGGGAGCCTCCGTGCCGATCATTAGTGTTCGGAGCGCACAGGTGTCACAGGTGCTGAAGGTAAAGGCAAGGAGCCCCGAAGGCTGTTCATCTCTTCACGACCGCCCTGCCTGATGGAGGAAATCTAGAACATGCCACGAAATGACCCATCTCACGCTCCCTCGTCTGCTGCTGTGTCCTTGGCTTCTCGCTCGTAGTAGCACTGATTTTCTTCTGTCTGTGCGCCAACTGTTCACACGGCGGCTTTCAAGCATTCTGAACCAAACCCACAGGAAGAAATGCATTCCGTCATGCGTGTTCACGTGTTGGGGAGTGTGTGTGTGTGTAAGACTGAAATGGAAGTACCGCAGACTCAGGGCCACCCTGACTGGGTACGGTGTATTGCAGTAGTCTCTGTTTTCTACTCTTTTTGATGCTGGTCACAACCTACTCTGGTGATTTCTCGAACCACTAGTAGGTAATGGCCCCACAGTTTGAACTTGCCTTGTTAACTCACTGCGTGATTTTTGCCTATCCGACCCTTCTTCCCCAGATCAGCCCCCAAACCTTTTTCGGATAGAGATGTCTTACTCCTAAGTCATTAGAAATAAAAGCACAGCTCCTGTGGAGTCCCAGCCGGCCTCCCTCTGCCCTGGTGCTAACTCACCAGACAGGCACGTCTTTCAGGAGACGCGGGCGTGTGCGTGATGGGCACGAAGACGTGGAAGGTCACGTGGTGCAGTGCTGTGGGAGCCGCGCTGGAGAAAGGGCCGTGTTTCGTGCTGCTCGGTGGAGTGAGGAATGGCGTCCCCTCTGCTTCCTTCTAATTCAGATTTTTGCCAACCGACGTGCCTGAAAAGCAGACATTTGTGACTTTGAAACTGTCCCTAGGATTCATGCAGAGTAGTATTCAGCTTTAGAGGATAAAACTCACAAAGACCCTAAGAATGCTCTGCTGTGAAAGTTATACTTAAGCCGACGTGGTGACCTGTAGGTTTGGGCGGCGCGGGGTGAGAGCCGACGCGGTGACCTGTAGGTTTAGAAGGAAACACAGGGCTGGCAGTTCATGGCAGCCTCAAGAAACCATCAGTTGTACCTGAATGACCCTTTTGAAGAGCACACCTTGAACTTCCAAGCTGAGGAGATGTGGGATGGAGAAAGCCAATGAAAGCTCCTGTTAGGATGACTTGGAAAATAATGCAGGTTGATAGTCCTTTCATGTGAAGAGCTGTATTACACTTTTTCACAGTGACTACAGATTTGATGGTGTTGATTGTGTTTATCTGGCACTTTGTTTGAATTGCAGGAATATGTACTGTTGGCATTCCGCAGGGTTTCTGTGTGATTCAACGGTAACTATAGCAGCTTCTTTTTGTAAGAAATTGCTAAAAGCTGTTGCATCAGGAGTTTTGGAAATTCTTCAGACAAGATAATCAGGGAGGATTGATGACATGTTGAGAGAAAGCAGGCAGCCCTGGTGATTTCAGTGGATCAGTCACGTACTTTAGTTCTGTCGGTTACTCTGCCCGAAACACAGGCAGAAACATGACCCGCAGATGACGCGGTGTTACCAGCCCTGGGCTACACTTCAGGATATGCCACGACTTAATAAACTTCTGGAATGCCTTCCAGAATTACACAGAAGGCAGGGGAGCAGTTAGCACGTATTCCTGGAGGTGAAGGTGTTTGCACCATTTTTATGAACTCAGATCTTACCGGGAGCGTAACCCTCAGGAAGACACACTCGTGCCTCCTGGCTGCACACCTCTGACCTCCGTCCGTCTTCGGCAGCATAAACACAGGTGAACAGAGTGCACTTCCACATGAGCCAGGGCAGGGGTCCTCAGCCCTCCCAACGCCGCGGCCCTGTGGCACAGCTCTACGTGCTGTGGGGACCCCATAACATTATTGGTGGCTGCTCTCTACACACATGTGACTGGGCCGCATAAGGACATCATATGCTTCCCCCTGTGACAGGGCCGTTCAACCCCCAAAGGGGCTGCGCCCCACAGGGTGAGAACCGCTGCTCTAGAGGGATCTTTTGCCATCAAATCAGAAAGTAAGTGTGACAGTGGCAGTTATTGAAACCAAGCCGTTGCCTAAATACCATTTAAAGTTATTAGGGAGGGGTCAAGAGGTTAGAGCCAGTTGAATCGATGTTACTGTACAGACACAAAATGTCACAAATTTCAGGGGTGAAATCATAACGACTATTAGTAATCTGCCTACTAGTCATGCATTCCCCCATATTACTGGCATACATTGGCCTAAAAGTAACTTTTAATTTTGTTTTATCATTTCAGAAATTCAGATGTGTATGTGTGCATGTAGTCAATAAATTAATCAGTTATTTTTTTACCTGTTAAAATCTGTATAATTTTAGTGGTTATCGAAGTAGTTAAGTATAGAAAGAGAATATGCACTTAGAGATACCAATTGTGCCAGAAGTACCGTAATTTGATTCTAATTTCTCTACTCTTTCCACCTTTTTGTGAATATTTATTGAGGACTCTATTCTAGGCACAAGACACAAAAAGGTTCATGGTATTTTCCTGGCTTGCAAAGAATATGTTAGTGTGTTTTCTTCTAGAATGCCATGGTTTCCAGTCTTACATTCAAATCTGTAACCATTTTGAGTTGATTTTTGTGTGTTGTGTAAGGTGGGGTCCAGTTTCATTCCTGTGCATGTGGCCGTCCAGGTTTCCCAACCCTGTTTAATAAAGAGACCGCCCTCTCCCCACTGAGTGTTCTTGGCTGCTCCGTCGTAACCTGGTTGACCGTGTGTGTGCGGGTGTGTTTCTGGGCTCCCTGTTCTGTTCCATGGGCCTGCGTGTCGCCCGCGGGCCCCGCCCGCCCCGAGCTCTGGCTGCCGTGTGCCTGGACCTCCTGCCACACTGCTTCACCTGGCCCATGTTTTTCTCTGCCACTGCGGCTGCCTACCCCGAGGCATGTCGCTAGCAGCCTTGCCTCAGGACAGTGTTAGGACCCAAGGGAAGCCGCCCATGCAAGCCCTGGGTTTTTGAGACCAGATCTGCACTGACACACGCAGAGCGGAGACTTGCGCGGCAGGTGTGCATTGCGAAGGGGAAGGCTTCACTCTGAAAGGCAGAGGACGAGCTGCCGCCAGAACTCAAAATGAAACTGTCTCTCACGTTTCCCGAGGAATGGGTGAAATGCCCACCAGGACTCAGTCTGGGTGGACTTAGCAGGCATTCAGTCGTTTGCGGTCACACAGCAGTGACATTGCAGGTGTCCGCGTGTCATGCGCGGACCAGCCGCCACCGAGAGCTGTCCGGTAAGTGTAGGTCCCTGTGTGTGTCGCGGTCTGGGGAGGGCATGGTGCCGGCCTCCGACCTGGAACTAAAGAGCAGCCACGGCGAGGTGCACGTCGTGCTGGGACGCCCGGTTGCGGGCCGGGGTTGGGCCGAGCACACGCCGCAGCGGGACAGGTGCGCCCCAGGGCTCCCGGTGTCCCTCTCTGCACCCCTGACGGGCTTATTTTTATTACACTGTTCATGTGGGGCCTTGGGCACAAGTTGATGAAACTAAGGACCCTAGAAGTTTCCCAGCTCACATCAGGTGCCGCAGGCGAAGGAGGCCTGCTTTCAACATACAACAAGGCCGGAGTCAGCCCGAAGCCGAACAGACGCTAGCCCGGCCCTGTGCCACAGAGGCTGCCACACTCGCCCCGCAGAGCACCAGGGCTAAAACCTCTCGAAGGCCGAGTCCCTGACTGCTCGGACCCAGCCCGGGGCTCTCGCCCTGAGAGACTTACGGTGTCGAAAGCAGGAGACCGTGTCGGCGGGGTGTCATGTGGGAGCAGCCCGCCGGCCCCGTTACAAAAGGTGCCATCATGCCCGATGGCTCTGTACGGGAAGCATCACTGGCGGCGGTCCCTTTAGGTTCCGGCACCGCCCAAGAGCTGACAAAGCGCCTGTTCTTCAAAGCAGACGGAGTCCGCGGAGCTGTGTACAGGTACCGACGACGTCCCCACGGCCTGACTCTGACCACAAGTTCACCTGCTCAGAACTCGTCGTGACAGAGCTTGACCCGTGGGTGGTCCTTGGCTGTTTGCCTCCATTTAAGTTGCACTCGCACATGCACAGGGAGCCAAGCCTGGGTGTCCCTTCCCAGGCCCCTCCACCACCCCCCCCTGCAGGGTACCTGCTGGCAGGAGAGTGCTGTCACATCGTCCCAGCCAGGCCAAGGCCACCATGGAGCTCCGGGCGCCTCTGCCCCAGCACCCTTCATGTCTCCGTGGCACTGTGTGGAAGGTGACCCTAAAAGAGCGAAAACAGCAGCTGCGTGAGGGCACCCTCCCAGCCCTGGGGGGGCCTCATGGAGTCACAGACACACCCCTGGCTCGCAGGTCCCCTGTCACAGGTGGCCCGACGTGGGCACCACGTGTCTTCCCTTCAGGTCACCATGCGCCAGGTGCCCACCTCGCTGCCAGTCTTGTCTGTTTGGAAGAAGGGGCAGTGGACGTGAGGGTCCCTGCTGACCTGTGCCCTGAGGTCCTCATGCTCTGCCTTGGCGTGAGCGCCCCGGCAGTGCCTCGCGTGACCACAGCTGCTTTGTCCCGTGCAGGCAGACCATTTCTCTGCAAGTGTAGTCACACTCGGAGTCCCTGGCGCTGTGACTTCATTGTTAAAGCCACTGTGTGGTGGGACTGGGACTTAGAGTATGTTCTGCCACTCCACTGCGACCCAGGAGCCACTGATGTCTTGTCACTAGCTGTTCCTTACGAGTTAGGTGGAACGTGCTGATGTAGTGTACTGAGTGTGGTCGGGCTTGCACTTCACGCCCTCGGGAGGTAACGGTTTTGTTGGCGAATGATCGTGTTGGTGAAGAAGCTTAGGCTCCAGTTTATTTTTCAAAACATCTGAAATGAGAGAAAGCACCTGAATGCACGAGGACACAGTGGATGTCAGATTTGTTTGCTTCAGAAAAGTAAAAGTTGTGATGTCATCAGTGTGGCTTTAAGGATGGCGCCTGTAAGTCCAGCTTGGGTTGTGGCCGCGCCCCCCCGAGTGCGCGCACTGTGGCCAGCTCCTGCCCTTGGCCTGGGGCAGCCCTCCCCCTCCTCACCAGGCCCAACACAGGGTGCCCCTGGGGTGCAAGGAAGGAACAGTGCTCGTAGGAAAAGAATTTTCCAGGGCGGAGTACTCGTCCACAAAAGCCTGTGTGGCCCTCGTCATGACAACTGCGTCATTGTCCTCTAAGGGGGACACCCTCACTGCAGGCTGACGTGTCCTCCTGACGCCAGTGACCAGCATTCCCAGTGGGCTGGAGTGGATGTGGGAGTCCCGCCCTGTCCCCCTGTCCTCACCCCTGCCGCTGCCCACGACGTGAGTCCCAGCAGCTTGTGCAGAACGTTTGGTGTCGTGTCCGGGGTCCTCGAGGCCTCTCCTGGCATGGCTCCCGCGTGGCCCGCCCCACTGTCCCTCCTCTCCTCCCAGGGCCCTGCTGCTGTGGGACGGGGCTCAGCTTCATGTCAGCCCTTTACGGCCTGTCCCCCCGCTCGGCTCCACTCCGACGCCCTGCGGGTGAGGGCTTCGATGGGAACTCGGAGGGGACACCGTCGGGGTCATAAAATGTGAAAAATACTAATGTCACAAAGGACTCGGGCGGGGGGGCAGAACGGAAACGGAAGCATTTGCAGATGTGCTTGTGCACGCTCACTGTGTTCTCGAACGTGCCATCGGGAAACGCAGGGGCCTGACCCTGTCCTGGGTGGCCTTTCTGTCCCACAGGCCTGGCAGCTGCGGTTCAGCCACCTTGTGGGCTACGGAGCCAAGTATTACTCTTACCTGATGTCCAGGGCTGTAGCGTCCATGGTCTGGAAGGAGTGTTTTCTCCAGGACCCTTTTAACAGGTAAGGGGATGGGGGTGGGGGTCACAAAACGGCCCCTCTGGACCCTTGGTCACTGCCCACCCCGCTGCGTCCAAAGTCGGACTCAGAGCCCCTCGGCCGGAGCCTGGAGGGGAACCACCCAGCCCCTGCCTCCCAGCCCCCCCGGTGGGGTCCCCCCGCTGCCTCCAGAGCTTCCCCCGAAAGCACAGGGCGCATCATCACTGGTCTGAGGTCGCCGAACGCACTTCATCCTCTCGCCACCCCGGCGACGGCACCTCCGATCGTGGCCCCCGTTCCCAGAGTCCCCAGGGCACGTCGTTTCCCACCCTCGGCAGGCTCCACGGGGGGTGCGCTGTGACAGGGGATGGAGGGCCCGCGAGGACAGTTACCCGCGAACCCCAAGTCCCTTCTGCCCCCCTCGCCGCCTCCGCAGCCCCTCCTCCTGGTCACAGGTTTGGATTTGCTCAGCGGTTACTCACATTCAGTTCCAGAACCTTTTGAACTTGAATCTGGCTGCTCACATGTTATTTTGTCTTCTGCCCTTTTACACGCTGCAGGCATTTGGTCTGCTTTTCAGATTTCATTATTTTCAAAAGATCTGAAGCCAGAATTGACTACAGCAGATCAATTTGGGGGGATTACAGTTCTTTTCTGGAGATTTTATAAAATAGGCAAAACAGTATCTTGTTTGAAGGCCCTACACTGCATAGAAACCACATCCTATTGAAGACATTTGCTTCCAAGTTTACATCTCACTGATGCCCGCGTTCTCGCCCGGACCTGCCTGCCTCACCCTGCAGACACGTCGGAGTAAGCGGTGCAGGCGCTCACCGGCCCGGGAAGCGGCCGCCTCGGTCACAGACGCTCTGACAGCCCGCAGGCCGGAGCTGACCCTGGGGCCCGGCGGCGTGGAGTTAGCGGCGGCCTGCGGGTGGGGGGGACCCCATGCCCCTGTCCAGGTGTCCTGCCTCGGGGCCTGAGCACGCCCTTCAGGGTGTAACCCCAAGTGGTCTTTGATACGGACGTAGTTTTGATGCAGTAATGGTTAGCAATTCCGGGCAGCGACGACGTCGCCGGAGTCGCCTGTACGTATGGACGCCACAGAAACAGTTTGTGTCATCCTGGTGGGCGCTCATTGGCCTCAGAGGACTAGCAGTTCCTGTGACACGTGGAAGAGTGACACGATACAGCTCGTCTCCAGGTGCCATTAAGTTGGGGAGTTCCTGGCTGTAGTCCCAGAATCCGCCTCCGTCGTGTTACCGAGGCTTCCTCATGCGACAGAACCCAGCCCAGCAGCTGTCCACGTGGAGACGCGCGGTCCCCTCCCGCCACACCACACCAGTCTGCGCTCCATCCCCCTCCTGTCCCCCTCCCGCCACCCCATGCCAGTCCGCGCTCCGTCCCGCCAGCTGTTACCCTCAGCCAAGGGCCCCTGCTGGAATTAAGCCTCTCCTGCCAGCATTTTCTTTTTTGTCCCCACTGTTAATCTCTCAGTGTTGTTCTTTTCTCTTCGTTGGTGCCATCGCAAGTTCTTCAATGAAAGTAGAGAGTGGTAGCGCTTCGAACCTCACACTAAAACCATCCTAAAGGGGGAGGACAATAGCACATGACCATTTTCGTGTTCGTACGAAGTAAACTGAATGGGCCTTTCTGCAGAGAGAGATTGCTGCAAAAGTTACAGCCATTTACAGTGACCGCAAGGGCTGTCCGGGAAGCCCCCAGCCACGCGATAGGACGCACGCCGGCACTGAGGCCGCACTCTTGCCGGACAGCCCTCGTACACCGTGCCTGCTGTCACTTGTTAGAATGATGTACAACCCGGGCTTAGATTTTTAGAAGCAAGAAAATAAAGAGCCGAATTGTCGCGTGGTGTCCATTTTTCTGCGTATGACATCTGTGTGGCTTCTTTTGAGCAACACGACGGGTGTGACTGGGGGCCCATCGGGCTGTGTGTGCAGGTGCCTGTAACCGTGTCCTGTGTCCCCAGGGCGGCGGGGGAGCGCTACCGACGAGAGATGCTGGCTCACGGCGGGGGCAGGGAGCCCATGCTCATGGTGCAAGGTAAGCCCAACGCGGGTGGGGGACCGGCCTGCGGGTTTCTTAACGATTTTACGGGTCATGTGTTCGAGCATTAGCAGTCTCTAATGAAAGCTGTTTCATCTTTTCTCCGTGCAGTTTTTTCTTTGAAAGACGTGATGCTTCAGCTGCGTACTCTCTTCTGACCCTCTGTTTCATTGCACCCCAAGTACAAATTCATTTTTAGTTACTGTGACTTACTCAGATGCCACGATAAAATTTCAGGGTGTAGCTTTCAAAATGTTACTAACACAGCAAGTTGTTCAATTTGTCACAGATTGTCAGAAAATTTGCCCTTAGATTTTAATAGATCACAGTGTATTTCTTTAGTGGGGAAAAAACTCATTTATTTCTTTGTGTGAACACTTAGCTACACATTTGCCAGGAATGACAGGGTGTGGGGTTGGAGTTTTTTTACACATTGAAAAATTAGGACCTAATTAACTTTTGACTTTAAGGTATCACCATGCTTGTTTTTCTATGTAATACTTTTTGTTTGTTTGTTTTGGGGTGTGTTTTTGGGGGGTAATTTTTAAATTTAAATATTTGCATTGAAAATTTAATTGCAAACAGAACTGACCATCATGATTTTTCATAAAATGTTCTCACAAATATTTCAAGAAAGCTGTGAATGTGATTGGATACTTTCAGGACATGACAGTCACATTCGCGGCTGAGCCCTGGGACGCTCCGATTACAATGGCGTTTAGCCCAGTGTTAGGGGAACCCTAATTCTCGTGGTAACCGGCTGCGTCCTAACAGTATTGAGCGTGACGTGAACGTTCTGTCGCCTAGATCTGTCCAAACGCCCCCGGCCCTTTTTAGCAGCGCTGGGACCCTCTCCTTCAGTTACTCATTTGGAAGAGCTAATTACGTGCCACGACTGGACGTGCCGAAGGGGAAGGCGTGGCAGGCAACCCGGACAAAAGCCTGGGTTTCGGGGGGCTCGCGTTCCAGAGCTTCTCCGGGCTCCATCTCCCTAACACCGGAACTAGTTCAGGACACATCCGTCAGCCCGGCCCCGACAGTGTTCTGGGGCACAGCCCAGCTGTCCTCTGCCAGAAACTCCTTGGCTCCCGTCAGCGACAGCGGGCTGTGCCCCGGACTTGACCTCCCAGGACGGGGAAGGCTGGCAGCTGACCTCCTTGGCTCTGATTGAACTCTGCTTTATTCAGTAACTGTTTTAAGTGGTTTTCATGTATTGATTTATCTCCTAGCAAGCCTATGAGGTAGGAATCGTCAGGATCCCCATTTTAGAGGTGCCGAAACAGGCCAGCCCCTAAACCCTGAGGCAGTGGGGAGAAGACCCAGGACTTGAACCTGTGGCTTCTGACAGCCCAGAGACCAAACTCTTCATCCGCTCGTGCCACTCCATGTGTTTGTGGAACTGGACACCTGGTTAAGGGTCCTGTATGGACTGGGGTCAAAGTGAAATGAATTGGCTCTTAGTGGTAAGCAAGAGACATTGAAGTGTGCACTTCTCAGCCGGCAGCGCTGCGTGCTGTGCGGACGGACAGCCCACTGTGAGTCGTGATCAGAAGGGAAGCGTCAGGGTTGCTTTCTCCTGGGGTTTTTGCTAGGAACAGTGTCCCCATAGCCGTGCGTAGTCTGTCCTTGTTCGGACCAGGACCCAGACGCTCTCTGTGCATAAATATTAGCTTACATGTGGTTCCATCAAAAGAAAAAAAAAATGGAATCCTTTTTCAGTGTTTGTCTTTTGGCTGCTGTGTTTTTCTACTCTGCTTCCAAGAATGTTGTAAAAAAAACTCAAAAATGCTGTACTTCACATGAAACATTTTTGTGTTAAGAAACTTAATATTTTCCATATTAAAATTCACACACTCCTGAGAGAAACCCAAGCCCACGGTTCAAACCAGAGATGAGAAAGTGTTCAGATTCCAGTTCACACAACAATAGCACAGTTCTGCTTTTAAACTTTAACGTGTTCCTTAGTGTGTTCTGTCGTGTCTCATTAATTTGCACGATTTGTTACGTGTCAGAGATGAATGGGGGACACACCAGGAGGTTATGCGTGTTGTCACTTTATGGGGTTGGAGTGTAAGACAAGACCAGCAGTGGCTTCTCATTTTCTCGTACGCAGCCAGTCTGTCCCCCAAACAGGAATGTCACAGCTGGTGGCTCATGGCCTGAACGCGGGGGTAGCCCTGGGAGTACCTGATGTCACTGAGACTTGTGATACAAATTTGTAAACGACTGAGTTGGTATTACTCTTTGATGCAAATGTACAGTTTTTATAGGGGCTGTATGTATTTCTTTAACTACTTACTAGTTAAAGATAAAGACTTAGATTAAGTAGCAAAAGGTGGGGTGCGGGTGGCCCTCCGAGTCCGCAGGTTGTCACCGTGGGTCCGGGCACCTGACGCAGGGACTTGAGCTGCTGGGAGTTTGGTATCTGGGGGTCTCCGGAACCAGTGTCCCATGGATACGGTGCGATGACTGTGCCTGTCTTCAAATTTTGTGCCTCCCTGACCCAACCTGCTTCCGGTGACTTAAGTTTCGCATGGACTCCGAGCCACGTGTGGGCGTGCAGCCCCCGCTCTCGGAATGGCACATGCTCAGACGTCAGACACGTACAGTGCTGCTTGTCCTTGGGCGGTCTTACGGAGGGTTGAGGCTGCTTGTTACTATTCTTAGAATGAGTTATCATTAGCCCCGAGTCTCTTGGTCTTCCCTGGTCCCCAAGGCGGAGGAGCCTCCTTGTGGCCGGACCCCGCCTGGCGGCGTCCCAGGAACCCTGCACCCCCACCTCCCCCTGTGGCCCGCTGCACAGCCCCCGTGGCAGCCCTCGCCAGCAGCCCTGTGCGTGTGCCCGCTTCGCTCTGGATGCCAAGCGAACCTCACCGGGAGGCGCACGCTGCAGCAAGCTCCCCTTCGGGGGTCCGTCCATCCGTTCTCCCCTCCCCTTCGGGAGTCCGTCCATCCGTCCGTCCCCTCCCCTTCGGGAGTCCGTCCGTCTCCTGTCCACGCCGCGGACAGCACTGACGACAAAGCAGTTGAAACAGTGTATCCTTCTGCGGCAGGGACCCTGGTCACGTGGTGCGGTGGCCTCGCCTTGCGGTCACTAGCTCGCTTACAGTGACATACTTGAGAAAGTCACTTAGTCCCCCTGGGGGCTTTAAAACATGATTTGACTTCAGGAACACCGCTGCCCTGAGCTCCTTTTCTGGTCGCGTCTGAAGGGCGTCTGAAGGGCGTGCTGTAAGCGGTGTTCACATGGCTGGTGCAGTGTTGCCTGGTTCTGGCCGCGGGCAGCACAGGCGGTGGCTGTGACAGGCACGGTGCTCGGTCACTGCTCCCGCTGCCCACGGCAAGCCAGGTTCTCAATGGCCGGAACCCTGGGGTGCCAGCGCGCTCTTGGCGTCCCCTTCTTGGCGGTTCCCTCCGTGCCCCCCAGCGGCCTTGGGCCGGTGGTGAGCTCCCCATCTCTGAGTAATGAGAGAGCGGAGAGCTTCGGCCCAGAAGAAGCCATGACGGTACGGTATTTTCACCCGTTCTGCCGTTTGAGAAGAACACGGCCGGAGTACGTCTAAGTGCGCCGTGGCCACCGAGACCCGTAGGTCAGTGCGTCCGACGGTCGTGCCAGAGAGCGTGCGGCTCCCTAGGCAGGCGGCGCGGGGGGCCGGGGCAGTGCCTGGTGCCCGCCAGGAGGCCGCCACTCCCCTGCTGCACGAGTGAAGGCGGGGGCTCCCATGGCTGCGGGCTGCAGGCCGGAGAGCTCACCCTGTGCGGGTGACGGGGGCTCCCCATTCGGGGTCACGTGGCCCCCTCTGTGGGTTGCCTTTGCTGTTACTCATTATCCAGAGTTCTAGAGTGAATGGCGCTTTCTGTGTTTTCGGCTTTCGATTATACTTGGGTTTAAGTGGCCAGGACGAGGGCTAATGCAATGAAACGCTGCCACACGGCTGGTGCCTTCTGCCTCGGGCACCTGAACCCTGCGTGCCCGATGTCTGCTGGTCCCCATTCGCCCAGCTAACGGACCCATGCCCAAGTGCCTGTCCTGTCTACGCCCACATCTCCCTGCGTCCGCCTTTAACCTCTGCCTGGACACTGAGCAGGTCTTTAGACCATGGGAGCTGTAAGGGACATGAGCCCCCGAGTCTGACGTCACATCCCGAGGCTCCCCTTGACGTTGCAGAGGCCTGCCCACCCCCACGGACCCACAGTAAAATTGTCCTGCCTCTGTTTCCATAGGAGCTCCTTTAGACTTTGGGGGCCAAGCTGTCAGGTTAGTGTATGGTCACTTTTGGTCATGGTCGTGCGTGTTTGGTCACGGTGGTTCTGACAGAGGGATTCTCCCCGCGGCCGAGTGGGCGTGAGACCCGGTGCAGTCCCACGTTCTGCCCCTCAACCTTGCAGAGAGAATTTTGTGGGGAGAGGAAAGGTTAGCCTCCGAGGTTTTAGCATTCCAGAGGTTATTTGCACATGTTGAACAACTTCATTTCTGTGCTCTTTTCCTGAAAAGAAACTCTTAGCTTCGTTTTTATGTCTCTCTGTCTCTGGCCAAAAGCAGTATGCAAGTAGAGAAACAAAGTAATAACCCAACAGAGTTTTAAAAAGGACTCAACATCAGATAAGAATAAAAGAAATAGTAGATAAATGAGTCAATTCTCCGTGAAACTCCCTCAGTTTGTTTGTGTTGCCAAACTGACTGACGGAATCCATGTCTGGAAGCCCTGGGGCCTCACCTTAAGCTGATTAAAACCCTAACACCTGCCGTCCTGCAGCACTTTCTGAGCTTCAGAACACATTCCGTTTGCTGTAATTGTCCCATCTTACGCCCTGTATCATCTCTTCTGACTTCCTACGTGTTATTTTTGTTCAAGAAGCAAACCGGAGAGTTGTGGTTTGTATTCCAAAAGGTCCTGCCTGGGCCCCAGGAGATAACGCAGTCTGCGATGACCACCAGCTTCTCTTAGAAAACCTGCTGGTCCGGGTAGCAGCCGGCTCCCTCGTCCAGGCCTGCCCTGCCGAGAGGAAGGAGGGCTCCCTGGGGGGATGGCTCTTCTGGGGCTGGGGGTGCCATCCAAGCCTGCAGCACCCGGTGCTGGAAAGAAGAGGAGTCCTCAGAGCTGTGACAGTGATGGGGGCAGTCAGGGGCGCCAGGCGCCGTTTGGGGAACTGGGCCGACACAGCAGCAGGGACCTGCGGCACGCCACACAGAATCCCGGGGTGCGGGCGCACTCGGGTACCAACGACCGAGCGCGTGAGGTAGTGGGGTAAGGGGCAAGTCCCCCACGCAGAAGGCTCTCGGGTCATTCACGGAGCTCCTTCACCCTCGAGCAGGTGGAGTGTGAGTGCCCACCCTGACGTGTGGGGGGCACAGAGCGACTTCCTCCCAAAGGGGACAGTGTAGAAGGCCGGGGGAACCGGAGTCACGTGATAGTGGAGACACTCACAGACGTGGCCTCAGCCAGGGGTTCAAGGTCAGCGTCAGCGGTGACAGGTCGTGCTGAGAACATGTGCCCCTGGTGTCGCCCCCGTGCTCTTTCGCAGCTCGGGGTGCTGAGACACTGACACGACCCAGAGGAGCCTGAGGACGTGACCCAAGGACACGCAGTGTGGGACCCTGGGACGGGCTCAGGGATGGCAGGGTTCTGGGCATCTGCCCTCCTCCCTCCAGCCAGCTTTCTTAGTGCTCTGCATGGATCAGAGGAGGCCCCGGGGCGGGGGTTGGGGGGTGTGGAGTGCAAACCTAGGGCCATGAAGAAGACAGCTCGCTGACCCTCAGGCCGGCTCTGTTACCCAGTGGGCAGCCGATCTCCGACTCTGCACACGGCTTTCACGAGACGCCATTGCCCAGGTATTTCGTCTGCCCTAGACACAGGACGCGTTCTGTAGACATCACATGCACCCACCCTGGGAATAGCTACTCACGTTTCCTTTGCTTGTAAATAGAAATGAAAAGGTCAGACTTGGAACTAAACAGACAGAGTAATAAAATCTGAGATGCAAAGAACTAAACCCAAATATAAGGCCAGTATTTCAAAGATACAGACACACAGAAGAGAAGACGTGTGGGGGTGACATGTGAAATGCCCTCATGAAGAGAGTGGATGGGGAGTTCCCTGATGGTGTAGTGGCTTAAGGCTGCGGCGCTGGCACTGTCAGCGCTGCGGCCTGGGTTCGATTCCCGGTCAGGGAGCTACCCACATACCAAAAAGCAAAAAAAAAAAAGCAAAAAAAATAAAAAGAGAGTGGACGTTTTGTTTTGTTTTTTATTTTCTAAAGGCATTGACCTTGGAGCACCGGGACTGATTCCTGTGGGTTAGGGCCTTTTCCTGACACCTCAGGCGGATAGCTGCCTACTACCGCGCGGGCAGCCGAGGGGCATTTTGTGTAATTATTACGAGGTAGCGCAGTAGCAACCACGTAGCCTCCTGATCTCTTTTGACCAATAAAAGGATGTCAGCCTTCCCTGCAAAACCATAGATCCTTTTCTTCTGCTGAACTTAATCCAGAGGCTCTGTTATCCTTGGAACTTGTATTGTTTTTTATTGTCAAGGTTTCAGGGACTAAATTCAACCAACATAATTTTTGCTAGCAAAGGTGGTGCAAAACTTCAGGGAAAGTGGCTTTTAAACAGAATTGTAACTTTTAACCTGTCGCCCATGTCCCGTATTGTGCAGGTGTGCATGTGTGTGCGTGTGCATGTGAGAGACCTTCTGCTGCAGTACAATGCCTTGGTTCTGCCCGCAGGGTGAGTAGTGATTGCAGAACGGCTGGATGGAAGAGGCAGGTAAAGGACCCCACTGGACAGAGCACCTCTTCTTAAACCCTGGGCATCGGGAGGTCCTGCCGAAATGATTTCAGATCATCTGTTTTAAATAGCATGTTGGGAGATTTGCTGTGCAGGGAAGGTCAGGGGACAATGACATAGTAAGAGAGTGTTAGGTGAGCACACAGACACTGTCTTTGCTACATTCATTATTAGGTGCTGGGGTTGGACTTTATCCGAGGCGAGAGCTCTTTTCCCAGGTGAATATCTTGTAGTGAACTCATTCCGAGAAACATACCAACAAGTCCGCTTTTAGATTATGTCAACATTTGCTACTTTTAAAAGGAATGTAGATGATACTCTTCCAGTTCTTTGGATTGCTTCATGCAAACATCACAAAACGATGTTTTTCACACCACCGTTACTGGTGGTGTCTTTAACATGTGGTGACAGGTGTGTGCTCTTGGCAGTGGGCTAAAAGCAGAATTAATCCCCCAAGGTCCTTGATGGAGATTCTTAAACTGACACCCTGGGGCATCAGGCTCCAAGGGCCAAGGCCACCAGACGCCCTAAGTGTCTCAGGCAAGACTGGTGCTGAAGACACGCAGGCATTTACATTTAGAAGCTGTAAAATAGTAATGGTGGTGGTAGAGGCCCAGAGCAGGCGTCAGTTGTGAACTGAATTTAGTTGAAGACATTTGCTTACTAACTCTTGTTTTGAAATGTTGCCAGAGAGCATAGGGACAGGAAAATTTCTCTTGGTTTAATTGAATCATTTCCCAAAAGATTGTTTACAAGATATCTTCCAGTGTTTATTTGAGTCTTTTCAACTCTCTCTAAAAGAAACTTCTTCCTTTGGACTCTTGTGTAACTGTGTTAATGCTGAAGCTAGATTAAGGAAGGACCAGGCTCGATCTAATTTTCCTTTCTACCGAACGGTTCATCTTTAAGTGTTTTCTTTTAGTGGACTAATGCCTCCTGAATCTCAGAGTTCACGTATCTCAAATATTTGGATCACATTATCAAGTTCTTTTTCTACCCCCTCATGTAAATTGTGGTATGTCAAGTAACACCTGTTTAGTTTTTAAATCTCTTTTCTTACAGCACTAAATGTATGTTTAGTTTGATTAAGCTGTGGGGTCAGGAGGACAGCTAAACTTCACTTTACATTTTCCCTAAAAGCAGTTTATGCAAAACAGAGCTTTAAAAAATTCTTAAAAATCTTAAATACAGAATGAAAATAATTGAAATTTCAGCAGCACCTTCATTTTTGCCACTTTTTCATGGACATACTTTTTTTTAATGTTAGGATAGGAATTTTATTAAAATGTTTGTGTACTGATTTCCCTAAGATAAGTAATACTCGGGCGGGTCTTACGCAGTCAGACCGATCTCTGCTGCTTTCATGTTTCTTGAGTTGGAGAACAGGAGACGATGGCAGTAGCAGTGACAGTAACACGAGAACGGCGACAGTAACGACTGCTCAGCACCTCCGGGGTGCCACGGCCCACGGTGCAGGGACCACCCCTTGCAGTTCTGCGCACAGCCCTGAGGGCGCGGAAGTGACTTATGTGCAGGGTCGCCGTCGCACGTGGTGGAACTAGGATTCAAATTCAGGCACTCGGGGGGCCGTCTCTTAGACTCCCCCGGGTTTTGCTAGGCCGCTTTTGCTTTGGAACTAGCTGCACACACGTGCCACTCACTGTGTCGCCCCGTCTCTTCTGTCGGTTTTGGTGGCTGAGTTGTCCCGCATACACTGGTGCTCGAGGAAAACACAGCGGCCGGCAGAAGCAGCGCCCTTTCAGAAGTGGCTCAGATGTCCTTATGCTGCAGGGTCACATGCGATGGCTTTGTCATAAAGGATCTGGCATAGAGTACCAGCTCACAAAGGAAGGGCGCTGCTTCTGCCAGGCCCCGTCTTGGTGCGTTCACAGAGCACGATGTCATGGGGACAGCTCTGAAAGGTGGCACATACTATAGAATGAAGATGGTTTGACAGCGAAGTACGACGCGTCGCAGGAGAGCACGGGAACGCAGAACCAGCTGTCCCACTTCACAACACCCGCGCTGGCAGACGCCCTGTCTTGCACGGCGTACCAGGAAAGCGTGGCGTGGAATCAGACTTAGGAGTTCGGGGCTCTAGGGTTACAACACAGTTTCAGTAATAGAGGTAAATGGCAACCCAGAATAATAGCCAAGTAAATACACTCCCTAATCTCTGGCCTGTTTGCATGTTTACTCAGCATAGCCTCTGAAAGAGCTGAGAGCTTTCTGGAAGGAATCAATGAGAGAGCGCACCTGTGTCCCCAAGGCTGAAGCCTCTCTCATAAATGCACTGAGTTTTTAAGAGGGTGTGGGCCTCTTTAATGTGTGGGTGTGTTTATTTAAGGAAGACATTGAACTTCAAAAGGCAAAACGTTTTGTAACCCAGAGACATAACCGTAAATGGAATTAATTCAATCTGACGATGAAATTAAAATAAACTAAGTTGCAAACAGAGCACAGACGTGGGGCTCCGTTTGGAGGACCGGCTTCATCCAGCAGGAATTGCAGACTCGCTCCAGTCCCGTTGGGAGCCCCAGAAATAGAACCTCCTGTTTGAGCGGCAGCAGATCCTGACCCACCGTTGGGGCAGACAGTGCTCTCAGCCCAGAAGAGGACAGGCATTTCACTTCCTGGCCGCCCGCCTCGTTTTCCCAGGAACTGATCGCAGATAGAGGGACCCCACCTTTAGAAAAGGGGTGGGTAACCACAGCCTCGCAGCAGAGAAAACTTCAAAGCAGGGGAGGCGAGCCACGCAGTTGCCCCAGGCTTGGGAGAGACGAGTCTGGAATGAGAGTTCTGATCTCATAAAATCCACTTCAGACTTCGCCCACTGCCAGGCCAGCCTTTGTACTCTTAATTCCCAATCAGTCTGGGCCGAGCTTGGCGCATTTCATTAGCCATTAGCTGTTACGATGGGATTTTAGAACTGACAGCAGAGCCTCCTGGTCACGCACCCCCAAACCTGGATAGATGATCCGCTCTTCGGTGTGCTCCATTGGTTGGTACTTTCGGTGGCACAGAGAGACAAACGCCTGGGCCAATCTCGGGCTCTTAGTACCTTTGGTCTCTTCTTTTAAAAAAATTGCAGCAAAGTGTCTGTCACCAAACTTTCCGTTTTAACCCTTCCTGAAGCGTACGGTTCAGCGGCATTCACAATTTTGTGTGTGCGCAGTCTCGTGTGACCGTCACTGCCCTCCATCTCCAGACCTCTTCCGTCATCCCAGTGATCTCTTCCCGATAAAGCTTTTGTCACCCCTTCCCACCCCCTGCTGCCTTAGGTTTGGGGTGGGGACCAAGAATGTGCATTTCTAGCAGGTTCCAGGTGACCCCAGGTTGTTGGTCCGGGAAGGAGACTTTTAGAATCATAAGAACATACATTTCTGTAAGACGTGATTTTTATACCTAGTATCTTCCCAGGAAATAATATGTGATCTCTTTGCCTGCCATATTCCCACTAGGTACTCAGGTACAGATGGAATGAATGAGTGAGTGAATGAGTGATTGGAGATAAAGCCCTCACAAAGGTCTGTTCATAGTGCTCCGCGCGCCCTTCTTGGCTTTCAGTAAACTTTGGTCAAATACAACCAGTTTCATTTGACTGGGTGCCCTCGGCTGGTGTTAGTAGGGGATGGAACCAGTCTGCTCTTCCGAGGCTTAAAATAATTCTGATGCTTTTAATTGCCCCGATAATCCCCTGCATTCTCGACATTAAATGATACAGACACCCTTTCACCCCAGGGGCCGAGCAGAGGGGCCAGCATGGGGCTCCACCTTGGCCAGGTTTGCTGAGAGCCATCATCAGGCTGCCGAGCGGTTTTCAGTCTTGTTTCCAAACAGTTGTCGTCGTCGTCCATCTCAGCAGGCGCCCCGGAGGTTAAGGGGTTCACGCCAGGAGCACGCTGATGTTCAGACGACGCTCTGGTTGGGGTCTGCACGCGTGTTACAGCATGACAGGGCGGGGGCTGGCAGCCTGCACACGTATCGAGGTCATCCCAGGGCGGACAGCATTGGTCATCGGTGGCAGCACAGAAACACGCGCAGCTGCGAGTCCCTTGAACATGTGAGGGCTTCTGCTTGCAGAGGGTCACCACGGATCCCTCAGGGAATGTCCTGAGGTGCACAGCTCCGAGGCGTCATTTTCTCCCAGTGTCGTGCCAGGAAGAGGACTCGCGTGGCAGCCAGGCACGCGGGGCACTGTGCCCTGAGGAGGAGGCCATGTCAGCATAGCCATGCCCGTCCCTGTGCCCATGCCCATCCCCGTCCCCGTGCCTGTACCCCATCCCCGTCTGCCCACGGCCTTTACGGCAGAGGCCGCCCCCAGGTCTCTGCACTCCCTGCCTGCAGGTAGGTCGTCAGGTGGCCATGACTGCTGTGAAGTGCACCCCACGAACAGACCCCAGGTTGCCCCAGAACAATGGGCCTTTGGCTTCTGTCCTCAGGGCAGTAATAAGGGGCAGTTAGTGGTTGGGTCTGTATAGCTGTGGTGGCATCAGGAAGTGATTAGACCTTTGGGGTTTCAGTGTTTCCCCACACATTGGGTCTCTGTCAAAGGACGAGGGTACTCACACGCGGGCCTTTTAGGATACGAGTGTGTATCTTTGTGCAGAACTCTGGGGCAGGAGGCCCTGTATCTCAGGGCTTGCGGGGCGTGGGGCCTGGAACCAGCCTTGCTCGGTCTCATTATAGGGCATGGCCCTCGCAGGAGTGTTTTAGGGATCAGATGGGTCCATGCTCTTCGCCCTACATCCGGCACTCAGGAAGTGCTCAGCAGACAGCGGCCACTGTCGCCTGTTGGGGGCGGATGGCAGTCTCCCCGACCAGCCGTCTGTGGGTCAGATCCTCACCTCCGGCCCCTTTGTCTCACGTTTCCCCCAGCTGTGTCCACAGTCACTGCGAAGACTGGCACGCGGGACGGTTTGGGAGCCCTGCCTGCTTCCAAGATCGGTGTTGGCACCCTTCTGATGCCACAGCTCGTCGTTGTCAGGCCGGGAGTAATTGCCCCGGTGCCTCGAGGTTGTGAAACGGGCTGCTTTGCGCGGAGCCTGGGGCTGAACGTGTTCTGGCTTGTGCCCACTTTTATGAGCCCATTTGCCTCTCAGGTAAAATGAGGAGAAAAATCAATTAAATCATCGTTCTTCACCTGCCCGTCACGGAGTCTCTGTCCCTTGAGTAGGACAGGCAGACGAGACCCAGCCGCCTGCTGTCCTGGCACAGCCGACAGATGCAGCGCGCCCCCGGCGGCCGCGTCCCCCTGCGCCGCTGCTGACCCGGCCGTGGGAGCTGCACACGGCTGGTGGCGTGCCCAGGCCTCGGCACAGCCCGTCCGCGTGCCCGCTGGGCTCGGTGGTGCCCACCTACGGGCCCCGGGCCTGGGAGCCCGCGGGCTGGCGGTCAGCCCTTGAGGACGAAGCCCTGAGGCACGCTCTGCCAGCTTTCTCGCAGGACCAGGGTCCGGGCTGGCCCACTCTACGCCCACCTGTGGTAAGAGCTAACTCCGGGTTCTCTGGTCTGCGGAGCTGCCTGGAAACACCGCGCCCTTCCTTAGATTCGGGGTTCGTGCTGACACTTGCAAACCACCGAGACCTGATTAAAGCGGGGAGGCCCTAAGCGCGCCCCTGAGCGGGTTCTCGCCCCGGTCGCTCTTCCTTGTCCCTTCCGGCCCCGAGCTCCTCGTTTCGAACCTTCGGTTTGAGCGATCCCATGGCGCACGAGGACACCAACCATTTACTCTGACCAGGTGTTACTTAAAGATCCCACGGGCGTATGGTCCTCTGGGGTGCAGGGATGGCGACGGTCAGCGCAGGGCCATTCCTGTCGGCAGTGTGTCGCGGGGAGTGCAGCCCCTGCAAAGGGACAGGAGGCCGTGCTGCGCCTCGCTGGCTTGTTCCGAATCAGCGGGCCGTACCCCCTGGCAGCCCTCGTCGTTTAGTTATAAACCGCCAGTCGTTTAAGGACAGAATGTTCCACGTGCTAAAAGGCATGCAGTAGTGTAATAGGTTAATGCAGGTGACAGAAAGCCGTGTTTAAAGGTTTCCCCGCCACCGTTCTCTGTACTCAGAAATGTGACACACAGGACACGCCTGCAACCTGCGGTACCCATCACGCCGCCGCTACCTGGGCGATCGATCACCTGCATCTAGAAGATACGGGGAGGAGCGTGTGGCTTTAGCACGCAGCAAAGACTCAAGGTCGCTGTCAGGGACAGCGGGAATGCGGGGGCCCTCCTGCCATCCCTGCGAGTGGAGGTGGGTCACTATAAAAAGGACGTGCTCTTTTGAACTTCGGTTGTGCAAATGGAGACAAAGCGACATCTCCTCCCCTAGTGGCTCCTTCCTTGGGTGTTTCCTAACATGGAGGTGTTGGCATCTGAACTTGAATGAGGATGAAAACATTTTGATCTGTGCTTGAAAATATAACAATATTATGGTTCCTGACGACGCCAGGTCTAGTGAGTGCTGACAAGTATGTGTTTTGAGCGGCAGCAAATACTCGTATGTTTGCCATTTCGATTCTCCGGTGAATGCATTTGATTCACGCCGCTGTCCGTCCCTTTACCGCCCGCCAATCTAGCATGTGTGTCATGTGTGACGTGTATATATTTAAATGAAGTTACAGATAGCAGTGCATTTTGTTCTGGACAGTTTTGCACACACAGCGTCCATGAGCGTTCAGGAATTGTTTACTTTTTTAGTGAAAATTTATATGCAGTGGAAAGCGCAGATCTTTAATGCACCACTTAATGAGCTTTGACACATGACACCTGTGTCATACAAACCCCTGTCCAGGTCCAGGACGTTCCCACCACACCAGGGAGTGTTCCCATGTCCCCTCTCAGGTGGTGCCATCTCCACTCTCGAAGGCAACCCCTGCTGTCATTTGCGCCATAAACCGACGTGGCCCGTTTTCGGACTTCGTAGAAACGAGGGCAGGCAGCACGGAGGCCCGTGCGTAAGGCCTCTGGCGTCCAAGGCGCTGGTTCTGCTGCCTGTACCGGGAGTTGTCCCTCTTGGTGGTTGGGTGGCACCCCATTTCATGAATACGCCACATAGATTACCCGGATCCCGTGGACGGCAGCTTGTGCCGATCCCAGTTTGGGGATGTAAAGCCCTTTTCTGGGTTGGCTCTCATTTCCTGGGGGCAAATAAACATCCGGGAGGAAACTGCTGCTTTGTAGGGTAAGTGTGTGCTTAGCTGTCTCGGAACCTGCTAGCTAGACCTTTTCCCAGCGCGGGTGTGTCACCTCGCCCCTTCAGACGCACGACAGTTCAGCCTGCCCGCGGCTTCGCCCACGTTGGTGTTGTCAGTCTTTGTCATCTTCGCTGCTCGGGGGCGGGGGGCGTCATGGTGTCTTACCGTGGTTTTAGTTGTCTCGCGGGGAAGACGAGGTTTTGTCTTCCCAGTGCCCAGTAGTTGTGTGCGTGTGTTTGGGTGTCTTCTTTTATGAAAGGTCTGCTTAAATCTTTTGTCCATTTTTTAATTTAAAAAATACTAGTTTTAGGATGCGTTGAAAGAGTCCTTCATGTATTCTGGACACCAGTCCCATGTGAGATGCATACAGTACTGAGTACTTTCTCCCACTCTGGCATTCCTGTTCATTTGCTGAATGGTTTCTTTGAAAGAGTAGGAGTTTTTAATTCTGATAAAATATCCCTATGGTTTTTCCTATGGTTTTTCCTTCCTGTGTCCTAAGAAACCTTTGTCTCCCTACAGGTGACAAAGATCCTCTGTACTTCCTTTGGCTACTTCATGATTTTAGCGTTTACAATGAAGTCCGGGCCCATCTCGGGTTCATTTTGATGTACGTGTTGGGGTCAGGGCTCGCTTTCTCCCCGAGCTGGATGTCCAGTTGCACTCGGTTCACTTTCGTGACGGCGTCCCTCTTGCCTTCCTGTTGTGACTTCACCTGTCCATCTGTCCCTACTCGTGACCCGGCCTGATGCTGAACACACAGCGAACACTCCAGACATGTTCACTGAATTACATGAGATATTTAGAGGATAATTGAGGACTCTGGCAGTCTTTTAATGTCTCAGGGTGGGAATTAGTTTTATGGGATCCATCCCCCAAATTAAATCCCAGTGTCTAGAGCCCCATTTAACCCTTGAGTTACAAATCTGCCAAGGATAGTGCTTGAGGCAGTAAGGTCAATTGCTTAAATCTTTGGTTTCTTTGGAGTGAAGAATGGAGATAAATTCAGCTTTTTATTAAAGTATTAATATATACTAAATTGTTAACATATGCTAATTTATTAAGTTTATAGTAACTTACTAATATATGCTCATTGCTTTCTACTATATCTTCGTGTTTTATCTTCATAGCAACCTTGAATATTAGATGAGAAAACTTGAGTTCTGGAGATTTTATGTGACTTCCACATTACACAGTTACTAAGTTGCAAAGCTAGGAATTCTTCAGGCTAGGAAAATTAGAGGAAAACGCACGCTTGAGTCTGATAACAGATTTCTGTGAAAGAATTAGCATTTGATTGCTTTTTAAAGTATATAAAACTTGATAATAAAACTTAGTCATCAAAAATATTAAATCCTGAATGGACTCAAAGATAATGAAAAAATTCACTCTGACATCACTCCAGGTATACAGTGTACGAGGTCGGACAATTAAGTTCACAAACTCGTCCTAGAGAAAGCGCTACAACCTCACTGCTGAGTATCACTGTGCTCGCCTTCGAAGTCCTCCCCTGGGGAAGCTGTGCACCGACGCCAGTGCCCGGTCCACCCTTCAGAGCAGTGTTGGAACTCTTTTTCTGGAATGGCCATCAGAGCTGTCGTCGTCCCCCAAATCTGACCATTAAGTTTGCGAATTTGCTGCTGTGGCCTTATTGGGAGCACTGCACAGACAACGTGGTAACGACTTGCCAAGGTTCTGACACCTTGCCGAGTTGTCGCTACAGCGCTGCCAATGTAAGAGCACGGCAGCAAGTTTGCAAACTTAATTGTCAGATTTGGGCACGACAACAGCGCTGATGGCCATTTCAGAAAAAGAGTTCCAAAACTGCTTTGAAGGGTGGACCAGGCGCTGGCGTCAGTGCACAGCTTCCCAAGGGCAGGACTTCGAAGGTGACCGTAGTGACACTCAGCAGTGAGGTGTGCAGCACTTTTTCTAGGACGAGTTTGTGAATTGAATTGCCTGCCTTCATACCTGCAAAATAAAAACCCTTGGAAAACCTATTTGGGCCTAAATGTCTATGCTAAGTTTGGATTAGATAGTAAAAGGGCATTGAAATCATAAATAGCTTCAGGGCCGCCATCCTGCCCGGGGCTTTCTGTAGTGTTCTCACCGTCAGGTTACATGGCCAAGCTGCTCTGTCGGAGAGCCAGACGTCCGAG
Source organism: Lyroderma lyra (assembly GCA_004026885.1). Lineage (NCBI taxonomy): Eukaryota > Metazoa > Chordata > Mammalia > Chiroptera > Megadermatidae > Lyroderma > Lyroderma lyra. The sequence continues at coordinate 34,030 of PVJL010011591.1, forward strand.
CGAAGCCCGGCACGTGTCTGCGCCTGCGCGTCGTGCGTGCGCGCGTGGCGGCTGACGTCTTCTCTGTCTGCAGGCATGCTGCGGAAGCACCCCTCCATTGACGACTTCGTGGGCGCCCTCGTGTCCGACTTGGATCTGGACTTCGAAACTTTCCTCGTGGATTCCGAGTGACCGAAAAGCGTCGCATCTCTTAGATCGAGGTCCCGTAGATGGGAACTCCGCTGTGACTGGGACAGCTGCAAACACTCGTGCCGGTTCAGTCTTCACTTCTGCAGCACCGGACGGAACTTGGAATAAATAATTTGTTTTCATTAAGCTGGCGTTCAGCCTGTTGGGCAGATTTTTGAACACAGGGACGTGTCCTCAGTGAGCTAGTGAAAACCAGAGCACAGGGTTCTTCCCACTAAGGTCTGGGCACCCCCCAGTCCAGCCTCTCTCCTGTGGACCGTTCCCCCCTTTCCCTGATGGTTTGTTGGTGAAATTAGAGACTTGATTAAACACAAAATTATTTGAGTGTGAAGCGGTCTTCGGAGAGGTGACACATGCGGCTCTCTTGGGTGGTTACCATTTCTCAAGGCCGCTGTACTGCGCTTTGACACGCGTGGGGTCGGCGGCGGCAGTGAGCAAGGACCAGGTGCCGGGCCTGGCGTGCTCGTCAGCAGCAGCACCGGTTTGCTCTGCGCGCTCAGGCCGCGCCCGGGTGGGCTGGGCACAGACACGCCTTGGACTCCAACTTCCCTGGCCGGAGCGGGGAGCAAGAGCAGGGACAGTCAGTCAGTGATGGGCCAGAGCCGGCAGAGACGATGTCTGTCTGTCCCTGAGCCCCTCGGCCTGACATTACTGCAAACTGTGTCACTGTGCTTTAATGACAGGAAAGAAAAGATTTCACGAGATTTTCCCACCATCAAAGGCAAGCATTTAATTACAGAGTTCACAGCCATAGCTTCTGCTGGCAGCTTCACCCTGCTCCTCGCCGGCGACCACAGACGGGCCAAAAGGCAAGATGAGGAGGAATCCCCAGGACGGAAGCCATGTCGGACCTACTCCCCGGAAGCCGGAGGAATTCCTCCAGGCGCAGAAACAGGTGAGGCCAGACGAAGGGCGGTGACCCCCACCCCCACCCCACCCCCACCTCCGGTCCAGGCCGGGCCGGGCCACCAGGTGCAGGACGAGCTGGCCCTTCACGGCCCCCACGTGTGCTGCCAAGTTCGGAGTGCGCAAGCCCGGCCCCCTCCCGGGCAGGCCGAGTCCCCGGAGTCACATATGTACCCTGTTGGCCTTGGTTCCTCTTCCAGCTGCTCGCCCTGGGGTTTCCCAGGCTGTGGACACGGCACCCTGGGGCAGGAAGTGGGGCAGGCCTGGCAAAGGTGCCTCCTCTGCACCTAAGGCGCAATCGGGGCGTGAGGGCAGGGCTCGGGGAGATGCTGGGAACGGGGACAGCCCCGAGACCAGTGCCCCCCGAGGCATCGGGCTGTGTCTGTGCTCCACCCTGTTTGTTCACAGTACCTGAGCTGAGGTAGGGGAGGCCTTACCTGATGAACCCGAACCACACAAACGGCAGCTCTCTTCTGAGCGACGGGCTGGGAGAAGTGGCTGTGAACCTGCCGGTGGTGACAAGTAAATCTGAGAAAGTGCTTGAACCGGGTGTGCCAGCAACGACACAGCCCTGGGCCTTCATCAGCCCCTTTGCAAGTGAGGGTGAGTGCGGAGAAAACTCCGCATGGATCCCGATGCGGACGTTCCTCGGGGAAAGGCGGGGGGCCGCCTGGACGGGCGTGACTGGGAAGACTTGTGTCAAGGAGGTCACGCGCGTTGTAGCAACCCTCTCGGGTGCTCTCAGTGAGAAAGCTGGTGTCTGTGAAGCCGAAAGCCACAGAGAAGGAGCAGGCAGACATGCAGTCACAGGATGAGCTGAAGGAGGTCGGTAGACTAAGAAAGAAATGCGCAGACACGGAATCGCAGTGCAGTGATTCAAAGCATCATCAGAGCAGCAAAGCGCAGACTTGGCGAGGGCGGCCTTGAGGGGCGTCTCGGAGGGGACGAGGGGGTGTGGTGAGGGGGTAGCACGTGGAGGAGGGGTGTCCCCTCCAGGCCATGGGCTTTCTGAGGAGGAAGCCAGGGCGCCTGAGGACACGTGCTGTGTCCTCTCCTGAACGCCCAGGACTCGGGCCAGTGGGTAGCACGTCCCAGTGAATACGTGCTGTTCACGGAATTTAAGAAAACCTTTTGGAGGTGAGAAAAAAACGAGTGTGCACTTTAAAAGGGGATCTTTGATGGTTGCCCAAGAGTGTGACTCGACGCAATGCCGCTGAACACTGGAAAAGGGTGAAAACTGTACGTTTTTGACAAAGAGAATCCTGCATTTCCAGACCAAAACCAACAGACAAAACAGTGAAAAGAGGCCCTGGCCTAAACACAATCTGCCTTTTCTTCTGAGAGTTTAAATGTCACTATAATAAAATGAGAAGCTGGCATCCCCATCGGGGCCTCTGCAGAACATCTCCCGGGAAATGTTACTCAGTGTCCCGGGAGCTCACAGGGGTCCTGCCGTCAGCTCTACCTGGGGCATCCCGGGGAAGCTCGGAAGGCCGGCGTGCACCTCCGCAGTCCTACGTCACAACACACACTTCGCATTGCACACATGACCTGCTGTTCCCCAAACAGACTTGACCATAGGACCTGCCCCCTCATACCTATGGATGACATTTTCCGGAACAGCTGGGAAATAACTGCTAAGAGCACTCAGCCAGGAAAGGCAGGCTCACATGCAAAGGAACAAAAGTCATGCCGATCCCAGAATTGCCACTCAAAGCCCAAGGACCGTGAAACGCGAGTGTTAGCGGGAACGCTCAGATGCAGTGGCATTCTCGGACGTGCAAGGGCTCTGGAAACATCTAAGCTTTGAACGCTTCTTTTAGAAATTGCTAAAAGAATTAGTCATTTAGACCACACATCAAAGCAAAGAAATTCTCTAAGGAACTTCTGAGAATGCAGAGGGGTCACTGCCTCTTTGCACAATAACAGCTGGAGAAATCATAATAGCAAATAATTTTATCATGAACTCTTTTCCTTACGATGGGAATAAACCCGTAAGCACACAGAAATCCCTCTGGGAAGACCTCTCTGCTGCAGTCAGGATTTCCCACCAGGTTCCCAAAATCCAATTTTAAAGTGCTTATGAATATGGAAATAGGAAGAAACATACTGTAGAAAGAGAACGAGAGCATAACGGATGAAATGTTCCTGTGGCTCTCTGAGGTATTAATACCACGGCCTACCCCGACTGGGTGAAAGTGATCGCAATACAATACTAGTTACAAGAGTGTTGAGTCACATTTACGTAGCAGTTTTCAGTGTACAAGGAACTTCGCCATGCAGTTATTGCATGTGATGTCTGTCCCCTACAAGGGCAGGGAGTGTGATAACTGTGTCACTAGGGAGGCAGGTGTGGTCCCTCGTCCAGTGTCACAGGGCTGGTCCCCGGCGGCTGCAGGACCAGCGCCAGCTGCTTCGGCTCCTTGCCCACTGCCCCGTCCGCTTCCTGCGAGTCCGCGGACCTGCACGAGGATACACTTAAATCAAGCGCGTGCAGCCCAGGGGCTGCGGGCCGTGTGGGCCCAGGATGGCTGCGAAGGCGGCCCAGCACGAACGCGTGGACTTTCCTAAAACATGACGAAAATTACATATGGACCTTTTTTTAGCTCATCATCTGTTGTCAGTGTTGGTGTATGTGTGGTCCAGGACGATTCTTCTTCCAGGGTGGCCCAGGGAAGCCACACGGTTGAACATGCCTGTTCTGGAGAGATCCCTTGCCCCCTCCGCCACGTGAGGGTACAACCACGAATGAGATCTAGAGATCAGGAAGCCAAAACCAGGCTGCTGGCACCCACACAGCTGCCTCCTGAGTGCCTCGAACACGGCACGTGGATGTGGGGACCCTGCCTCCCCTCCCCCTCCACACACACGTGTCTTGCTGACCAGCAGAAGCCAGGCCGAAGGGGGTGGGGAGGTGGCAGAAGTGCACCCCGTCAGCAGACCGCATCCGCCAGCAGAACGCAGGCAGCAGCGTGCCCGTGTCCAGCCTTCCACACAGACAGGTCCCCCTCTTCCCTGAGCGCGTCGGTACCCAAACTCGTGCAGCTTTGAAGGCCCTGTGTCCGCGGAGGGCAGGACCCCCTCCGTCAGTGAGCACCCGCCCCGAGGTCTCCTGCCTCTTGCTCTGCACGCCGGGCCCTCCCCCACGACTCTCCCGCCGCCCGGTGGGCTCCAGGCCCCTCCTCGCCCCTCTCCAGGTGGCCCTCTGCCTCAGCCCCGCTTCCTGCTGCCTGACCTGGGACTGTCACTGCTCATTCCGGGCCTGCTGAGTGCCTGTCGGAAGACCCCTCTAAAGCACGTCACTCATCACGTACCCCCGCTGTCCCCAGACCTGCCCTGCGTCCCCGTGAAACATCGGGAAAGGGTGCCCAGCTGTCCAGCCCGCCACAGATGGCCGTGCCCGGTGCCTCGCCTCCCACAGGTGTGCCCTTTCGTGCGGCTGCTCCGGCCGGGACAGCCACCTCCTGTCCCCGTGCCCCCATCGTGGGCCCACTCCAGGGCTCGGCTCACGTGTCACTTGCCGGAGACCAAAAGTGCGTTTCCGCCCTTTCATCGTGACTCGTAGCGTATTAGGTCTCGAAAGCGTCTGCGCTTTGTGCTTTGTCGTGGGTTTATTTGGGGGCCTGTTTACTGTCCCCTAATTCCCCAAGGTGAGAGGCCGCATCTTACTTGTTTTGGGGTGGGGTCCCTTTCCTTTCGCCTTGCCCTTGGTGGCAGCTCGGTGTTCGGTGGACAGGTGACGCGTGTTTCGTGGAGTTCCTGGGCGGTCTGTGTGGGGCTGTGCTCATCCTCTTGCACCGCACAGGGGCGAGGCCGGGGGACGGCCAGGCAAGCTGATGCAACACGAGGGCGGGGCGCTCCCTGCGTCCGTCCACAGCACCCGCAGGGCCAGCGCGCAGCCATCGCAGACGGCTGGGGAGGGGGGTGGTCTCCAGAGGAGGCCAGTGACAGCGTCCTGACCTGCAGAGGGCTGGGGGGACGCGGGCCACCGCTCCCGTGGAACGTGGGGACGAAGGGAATGGCGAGTGGAGAGAGAAGACAGACCCCCCCCTCCCCAAATAAAGTTAAGGAACAAGACATGAGGCAACGGAAACCCTGAGCACAGACGGTTCCTTCAGGAGACCCGGTCAGGCCGCCAGGAGGGGGCGATGGGACGGCGCCTGGCGCACACCTGAGTCCGGGGCTCGGCCTCTGAGCGGCACGGCGCCTGGGACTGCCGGCCCACTGCGCCCCCCGCCCCAGGCATAGAGCCTCACGGGCACCTTGCTGTGGGCCGCGCACTCCGTCCCCAGCGGCCGTGAGGACCGTTCGTTTTACGTGCGCACCCGGCCGGGCCCCGGTGCCCAGACGTGTGGTCAGACACCATCCTGGGTGCTTCTGGGGTGGGGGTGGGGGGTCATGATGAAACAGCGTGTAAGCCAGTAACCTGGAGTGCAGCGGACGGCCTCCATCCGGTGGGCAGCCCTCACCCCATCCGTCAACGCCCTGAACAGAACAAGTCTGACCTCCCCCAGGCGAGAGGGGCTCTGCAGCTACAGCTCCCCCCCTCTCCAGCCTGCACACGTGCCCGCCCTCCGACGTTTGGACTTGCCGGCCCCCAGGATTGCATGAGCCAGCTCCTTAAAGTCACTCAAACTCTCTGTGTGTGTGTGCGTGTACACATGCACACGCACACCTGTTGGTCCTGTTTCTCTGGAGAACCCTGACTAAAGCAGACTTCAACACAGCAGGTCGTACCCAAGGACGGGAGTCCCGAATGGAAGACCTCCCGGCCATAGTGAGGGGAGCACAATGACGAGACGGAGCCCGGAGAATGGAAGACACAGCCTTCCGTGGACGCTTGAGCTGCCACGTGGAAGGAGGGGTCACACTTATTTATGGTTCCCAGGGGGCAAACTTCACTGACCCCAAGGTGTGGAGGCTGTCTAGTTTTGACTCCATGTAGAAAATTATAAATATCTTACCACAATTCCCAGAAGTTAGTAATGCAGCATACCCCACACCATTGCATTCCATACTCTAACGGGTACGTTTCACGGTATGTAAGTGTGACGGGATGTGAATCTCCATAAAGCTGTTTGAAACAATAAATCTGTCTCCCCGGAACACTGTGACCAGCTGAAGCCAGGATGGCATCCTTTCACCTTCTCGTTCCGTGTCTGGTATACGGCTGACCACTGACCGGCTGACTGCGTCCTCATCGAAGCGTCACTGGTGATTAGCATGTTCTTCCTGACTCTGGTTGATTGTTTACTTTGCTTACACATGTAGGCAACAGGCTTCAAAAGGTAACGTTTGATTATGTAATTGTTTCTGTGTGCTTTCTTGATTGATGAAACATTTCCCTTTCGTTATGAAATGGGAATTTCCTAAAAGTAGCTCGTGCATACTAATGGTCCTAATTCTCACTTCCCTCCTTTTCCTTTTAACGTAGCTGCTTTTCATTTAGTTTCACATCTTCAGAGATAGGTGAAATATTATCAGGTAAATAAAACTGGAATGAAGATTGGTTTTTCTCTCGCTATGCAAATAAGTGTGTCAGTTTATCTTCTTCCCACAGGATTTTTAGAAACATGTTTTATTTGTTTACTCTCTTGACTGCGAGTGATAGAATTGCAAACTTGAACTACAATAGCTTGAGTAAAACGGTGGATTTCTTATAAGGACATTGTTAGGGTGCCTCAGCCATGCAAAGACTGACAACGGGTTAGGGTGCTTTCGGCTGCAAGTAAGATAAATCTAGGCTCAAACATGGCGCTAGACTTCCAGGTGATCACTTTGCAAGGTGTATAAATGCTTAGTCACTGCGTTGTACACCTGAAACTAATATGACATCATATGTCAACTGTAGTTGAAAAAGAAAATATTTAAAAAATCTAGACCCAAACTGGGTAAACCATAAGGAAGAAATTATCCTGTCACATGATTATGGGTGATCAAGTGAAAAGCAGCTCCAAAAGACTTACTGTACTTTGTTGAGTGTAACGTGCTCCCCTGTATCACGCACTCCCGTGTATAACGTGCACCCATGGTTTTGGTTCAAACGTTCAGGGAAGATACCTTTCATTTTAATTTTTTGATTCAAATTTTTATTTGTTCATATTTAGCTTCCTTTTTTGTATTACAAAGGAATTTTAGGACTTATTTTTAAACATTACGTTACGGAAGTTTTATGTAACAAATAATTATGAAACACATGAACAGATACAAGGGACAAGAAATTTTAGGTATATAATGTTTTTATATAAAAAACCCAATTATATTCCGGGTAGTATTTTGCATATGGATATCGTTATCGATTCCTAGAGTTACACTTTCAACTCATAAGCATAAATAAAAGAACTAAAAACGCCTACATGGATGCGGAATTAGTACTGCCCACGTATAGTGTGCACCCTTATTTTTCCCTCATCCGGGCAAAAACGTGTGCACCCCACCGGCGGGACACGGCACCCCACCGGCGGGACACGGCACCCCCTCTTTATGGGAAACCTGGCCGTTTCCTTGCCGAGCTGGGAGCCTCCTCTCCGCCTCAGCGGGAGCCGCCCGCAGCCTCACACACGGCCCTGCACACCTGCGTCCCTCTCACCTGCGGGTGGCGGGCGAGTTTGCAGGCTCCTCGGGGTGTGGAGTCTCGTGCAGGGAGCCCGTCCCACGCCCCGGGCCGGCAGTGCCCACGCTCCACACTCGGGTTCCCCCCATGACTCCTTTGTCCTCAGGCACGTGGAGAAGGCCTCCACCTCCCGTGGCCCCGCCCCCGCC
>PVJL010011592.1:0-41879 GCA_004026885.1 Lyroderma lyra
AGAATAAGGAATGTAAAAGGACCACTGGGTTTGGCAGTTCAGGATGTTGTTTGAGTGAGTCAGACTACAGAGAATTGAAGAGGGGGAGAGAAGCTGCCAACACCTTGATTTTAGCCCCTCAAGACCCATTTTAGACTTTTTTTCATTCATTTAAAAAAAATTTATTGAGCAATTGTTATACACTGAGACCTGTTTAAGGCAAACAAAATACAGTGCTTGTCTTTATGGAGGTTATAATTTGGTGGAGAGGTGCACAGGTTGTAGACATGTATATAGTTTTAATTTTTAGTCACAGTTGACATTCAATAGTATTTCATATCAGTTTCAGGTGTACAGCAGAGTGGTTAGACATTTATATAATTTACAAAGTGATTTCCCTCAATTAGCCTAGTATACCCACCTGGCACCATACATAGTTGTTGTAATATTACGGCCTGTATTCCCCATGCCGTACTTTACGTCCCCGTGACAGTTCTCTATCAATTTGTACTTCTTAATCTCTTCACCTTTTACTCGCAGTCCCCCACCCCCTCCTATCTAGCAACCCTCAGTTTATTCTCTGTATCTGAGACTGTTTCTATTTTGTTTGTCTGTTTATTTTGTTCTTAAGATTCTACATATAAGTGAGATCACATGGTATTTGTCTTTCTCTGCCTGACTTCACTTAGTGTGATACCCTCTAGGTTTATCCATGTTGTCTCAAATGGTAAGATTGCATTCTTTTTTATGGCCAAGGCATTTTAGACTAATGATCTCCAAAAGTGTAAGATAAAAAAATTTGTGTTATTTTAAGTCACTAAATTTGTGGCAATTTGTTAGAGCAGCAATAGGAAACTAATGCACACTGCATATCAATTAAAAAAAAAAAAAAGACAAATACCATAATTTTTAAATGGATAATTCACAGAACTAAGAAACATAGATGGTCCTGTAAAATATAGTTAAAAATACTGAGCACCATTAGTATGAGCTATATTTGAGCCATTTTTTGAACTATATTTTCCCTATTAGATTAGTAAATATTTTCATAGGTACTATTCACACCCGGCATTCTCAAGGATCCAAGAAAAAGGAGTCCGATACCCCATTGGTGATAGGCTAAAACAGGAAAGATGTTTTAGAGGGAAATTTAACAGAACCCATCAGACTTAAAGATTTTATGTTTACGTGTACCTGCATACAATTTGAATCTTTTACAGTGAGAATATCTTTCCATATTATTTGCAAAACTTTTTTTCAGTTCATAACAAGAAACAGCCCGAGGGCAGTGTAAGAAAACCTAGAACAAATGCAAAATGGAAAGTAACTTCCAGGGCCAGTGTGTGCATGCCTCTGAGTGTGAGGCAGCCTGGAGTTTTGGGCAGGGGCGACAGCAGCATTCGCTGGAGTTAACCATCTCCTTCCTCCTCACCCCAGCTGTCAGGGGTCTGCTTATTGCATCTGTCCATGCAAGTGTCTGCCCCCCCCCCCCGCCCCTCCTCTGTGTGGCTAAAAGCTGAGACTGTTCGTCATTTCTGAACTCGTTGTGCAGCTGCTGCCTAGATTAAGTACCGATGATGAAAAAAAATGTGTTGTCACCGGACCCATGCTCCCAGGGCAGCAGTCATCTTCGGGGAGTCCTACGCCCTCCAACAAAACCTCAGGCGCACGCTCAGTCGGCCGCGCAGTGCGCTCAGGCCGGGGAGGGAGGTGGCCGGCGGCACCACTGCGCTGCCAGATTCTAGTCCTGTAAGTGTCAGCGTCGTTGCTCCTCTCTCCTTTCTCAGGGCTGTTTGCCCCACACGTTACTGTGAACACCCACGTAAACACTGCTCAGCAGCGAGTTCCCAGTGAAAACCGTGGGTTTGCTCCTTGCGGTCAGCATCCAGAGGTGGAGGGGCGCCTTCGAGTTAGGCGCGAGCGTGGGCGTCTCTAGAGCTCGTAGACTGCAGTCTGGGAAGCGGGTGTGGCCTCCTCCGCGGAAGGCCCTCCTTCTGGAGACAGCAAGGAGGGCCTGGAGAGGAGTGCCTCAGGGTGTCGCAGTTAGTGGGGAAGCAGGACAAAATCCTCTTTCCTGACTTGGGGTCCAGGGGTCTTTTCTTCCTTCTCTGTGTACCTTCCATGGTCCTGGCTTTTCCTTTAGGAACTTTCTGTTATCCATTATTAAGTTAAATTTACTCCTGAAGGTTTAAACTTCAGGACAGAGTTTCCGTGTTGTAGACTGAGATCAGGTGTAATTAGCAGCACACAGAACAAGCTGGGACAGTAATCTACCACCGGTCAAGCTCCTTGTTAAGGGGCCTGTAAACTGCCTAAGTAACTGACCTTTGGTCAGCTTAGCTGGGGGCTCAGGAAAAAACACCCCACCCTGTGGTGGTTTTGCCATGTGTCATTGTGCCTAGGCTGAACCACGTTGCCTAGAATCGGCTTTCTTGTATGTTTGAGGTGAGGGTGGGCCCAAAGGAGGTTCTTGTGGAGACTGGGAGGATGGCCGTGGAGCAGCTGCCATTTTTTAACTCACGGTGTCAGTTTGCTGCTTAACCTTGTTAGAGACTGCACGACCTTGACCTGTTCCCACAGTGACGTGATGTCCAATTCCTGTAAATATTTATCTTTCTATACATGTCATACATGTGCGAACGCGCGCGCGCACGTGCATGCACACACACACCCCCCCCCAGTGGTTCTTTTCTGTGGTTGAACCATAACTGCCACACAGCTCTATTCCCCAGAAGCCACTGTTTTATCCACCATTACTTTATTAGTGGCTTGGGCAGACTTTCTGGTGGACAGTACAACTTGGGACATCCAGAACCCTGGAATTCTCCAGCTTATGAAATCGTTCCATACCCCAAGGAACGCAGAAAAACCCAGCCGCCTTTGGTGATGAAGTGTCTTTCAACATCTAGCAACAACAACAACATAAACCCCAGCACTGGGCCGGGGGAGCAACTCAGTCCCGCAGGAGACAGAGGAAAAATGGTGGAACTGTCCTTGAATAGTGGCAGTGGCCACAGCTAGGCACCAGGACAAGTAGTGGACATAGGTCCTGTGTGGAGGAGATGAAAAGCTAGAACTCCTTTGCAGTTTGGGGAACAAGAGAATTTGTTGGTGTCACTGTGCCTAGTGAAGGACAACTAGCCTGTTAGACACTTGTAGGTGCCAATCACCCCGTGTCCTGACTGTCCTGGGAACCACTGACCCAAAGGGCATTCAGAATGTACAACATCATTAAAGATGTTATTTCAAGGTGTATTGATTTAGCACCTCCGTGCCCCACAGGTAACTTGTGGTCGCTCATTACTCAGGTTAGAGTTTACTGTTCCAGCTGCTGAGAGTTCTATACAAGAAGGGATTGGAAGAACCTGTCTGAAGAGATGTCCTCATGGGCTCCATTGGTCTTTATTTTAGGATTAGCCCTCAGGTTTTGGAATTTTGAGGAAAGCACAACTAGTGAGGAGAGTGAGAGCAAGCCTTCTGGAAGGCACCTCTGGCCCATGGGGGTGAGATGCTGACTAGTCTGCGTAGTTATCAGGAAGATGATAAAACTAGAAAATGGGGAAGTATTTGTAGGAAGGATGCTTCCGACTGATTTTGCGGTTAGACTGGTGTCTTCGCCCAAGAGGTCACCTTATTTCCCTAACAGGTAAGAGACCTGAGAGCAAGCTGTCATCTTGGACTTTAAAGAAAACATGCATTCCTAGAGTCATAATACCACTTGATGGCCAGCTTCCACTTCATCTGCATTTATATCTTGGTGACACATCATAGACCCCTGAGCATCAAAGGCTCCCTGTCCTCAGTGTGGCCCATAAAGAAGGCAGGGAGGTCTGTAGATACGCTTTGTGTGTTTTGTTAGCTTAATTGCTTAGAGAGTTTCCTTAGCTCTGATTTCTGTCATCCTTCCTGTCTGTTCCCATAGATCCCTGAACAGAGATCATTCTTCTCCGCTTGTAACTGTTTCTCTTTGACGCTCCAGTTCCCACAACAGGAGTTCCTGTACTCGGTTCAAAAGAAATATTCAGTTAATCCATGAAGTCAGGGTCTAACAGCTGAGGTTTAACTCCGCATTCAAAAATGAAGTAGAATTTGGGTGAGCCTAACTGAAAAAAACAATATTTGTTGGTAGATGAGAGTTTTCAGCCTGATTTGCTGCAGGAGACAGACTGTGAAGACGAAGCCTCTGAGCTGAATCGCCTCTAATCCTAAAAGCCCTGATAGCATCCTGCTGCCTCCCTTCCTGTCAGTCCCTTCCTCCTGCTGCATCACGTGATTCTTAGCCATAGTTACAACATGGTATGAAATGGGACTCGAAGCACACTGTTTCTCTCTGAATACAAACCCCAATCTAGTGGCCTCAGAGGTTTTCTTTCGAGTGAAAGTAGAAATTAGCACTACCTAGCCAAAAACAGGGCAAAAAGGGATGGGAAGCTTAAGATGCTACCACATAAGCTTGTATTGACATAGTTTTCTCTTAAATGCTACTTTTATATACCAGAAAACCAAACATGCTAGCTGCACCAGGGCCATGAGAAGAGAAAGGGTTTTGGACAGAAATAAGAATTCTTCTTAGGAAGGATAATTATTTTAATAGCTGCCCTTAGGCAAAAACACAGATGAGGGTGAAGCTATCCTAAATTAGCAGTTACATAAATCTTGCGGGCTGTAGCACAGCAGGATTTAAATTCCGTTTTCCAAAATGCACAAGTGTGCGGGAAACTGAATGGACATGATTGCGGCTGTTTTTGACCGATGCTCTTGCAGCTGTGGAGGTTTGACCCGCGCTGAAACGCCTCACTGAGCTGGCTCCTTCTGTGTCCTTGTCCCTGCAGTGCGAATCTGTCCAAGGCTGCCTGGGGAGCGCTAGAGAAAAACGGTGCCCAGCTGATGATCCGCTCCTACGAGCTCGGGGTCCTTTTCCTCCCTTCAGCATTTGTAAGTGCATGCTTGGAGCCACCTGACTGGTCACGTGTGAAATGAGTCAAGTTCTTATGTTCTCTTCCTTTGGTCAGGATGACCTGCCCCCAAGGTCAGGAGGTAGGTGGCCAGGTTCTGCCCCTGAGCCCGTGCTCTCGGCCACTGGCCTGTGCTGATAAGCCACTGCCCTGAAAGAGCGTGCCTGGTTCGAGGTCTCACATACTGCTTTGGGTGACATTAACAGCAGTATTTAAATAAATATTGTGTAACATGACATGAAACTATTACAAGATGGGAATGACTCCACCAAGTGCAGAGGTTTTGAGGGATGGAGGGCTTGAGGGATGCTCACAGTTTAGGTCAGTGGAGAGGGCCGGGCACCCCATGTTGGGGGAGTGGCATGAGCACAAGCTGGGAGGCAGGAAGGTCACTATATTTATTGGGAGACTGTATGTGGCCTTCACAGAATTGACATTTATGATTTTGACTTTGAGGGCAGCCCAGAGATCTGTGCCATAAGGTATTGTAATTTGTCTTTTTGCTGAGGGTAACGCAACACAGAATGAGACACTTAGCCTGTGAAAGAGGCTCAACAACTTGGTGGCTGCCTCCTCGGCTATGTCTCGGGCTCGTAACCGAACCTTCTGTCTGCCGGGGGTAACCTGGCGGACACTGGGTTCAGCCCACAAGCTCCCATGCCTCCTGTTGGGTCGCCCTGGGAATAGGAGGAGGGATGAGAATGGCGTCTTGGTTCTCATGAAGCCCGTGGATGAGTTAGGAACCAGTGACTGCAGCGTGTGACGAGAGCCATGTTATGGGACATTCAAAACACAAGGCTTCTGGAAAGGGGGACTTTGTGATCTGCCTGGGGGACTTGTGGAAGGCTTCTTGGTGGAGGTGACATTTGACCTGGGTCTTAAAAAATGAGTGTGAGCTTATTAACCCATCCTCCAGGGGAAATGAGGCTCCCAGTTGGAGAGAACATTGCATGTTACATTGGAGCAGCAGCAAAGCTGGGAAGGAGCTGGGCCGTGGGCCGAGAAGTTAGAAGCCTCTTCTGAGAGAGGTTGGCCAGCAGTACACCTTGGGGTTGGACTTTGTCCCACGCAGGTAGTAGAAAGCCTCCAGTTTTTTTAAGCAGGGGTTACTGGTCTCATTGGGTCCATTTTCAGAGAATCTGAGCCTCATAAAGCATATTTCCAATTACGATTATAATTTAATTTATTACTCAAAGGGTGCTTGAGGATGAGGGTACCTTAATCACTTAAACCATACTATTATAAAATCTGATTATTAGTGAGTTGCTATTACCATACACCCCACTGTCCTCACTCAAATTGTAGAAAGTCATCTCTGACCCCTCCTCGTTTGCCCCCATCTCTGTTTAGTCACCAGGTTCTGTCATTCGTAATCCTTTAATGCTGCTTGAGAATCTGTCACTTGTGGCCAACCCTGCAGCCACTGTCCAGGGCCTGCCAGCTCCTGCTGCAGCGGCCTATCACCCCACTCCCCTAGTCCTCCTCCAGGTTACGCTCCACCCTGCTGCCTGAAGGTCTTTGTAGACCACAGGTCATGGTTTCCCATGGCCCAGGCAAGGGACACAAAATTAACCATCACAGAACCCTTCTGACCAGCCTCTCTTACAAGTGACACCCCTAAACCCCAGCCCCATCTGCCTTTACTTCAAGTGCCCCTCATTCACACCCCACAGCTTCCTAGAACATGGGGCTCCTCACATGTCCCCTGACTTGTAATCTTGGCTTTATGGCTCCTCCACTGGACTATGAGCTGCTTTCTCACAGGGCCTGGCACGTGGAGGCCCTTTGTCCCTGGTGGTCGATGTTGCTTCTCTTATGTTCCTAGAGTACTCACTGCACAACAGTGGCTGTGGAGACTGCATTTAGCCCAGTGGGTGTGGCATGTAGTTGGTGCTTAAATATGATCACACTTCTTATTGTAAGCAATGCACAATGTGGAGGAGCTCACGTGTAACTGTTTTGTTGAAGTTAAAAAGCATGCATATACACACACACATGTAGGCCTCTGCTGCAGTTCCTACAAATGTCAAGCCCTGTGTATTCATTTAATAGATGCCTTAAAATTTTCTCTCAGTCATAATCTTAAAGTAGTGTCTGACAAGAACACAGTTTATTGTAAAAGGAGGCTGGTATTACTTCTTTCTTTAGGTTTATCTCTTCAGTACCAGCAAGACATGCCTTTTAAATGTTTTTAGCTACGTGTTTGCCAAATAGACTTAATACCCAGGCTGTAGTGATTCCGACTGGACAGCATGCAGAATCTGGTTTCTTCTGTTGAACGAATGCAGAGTCTGGAGGCTTTGCTAGAAATAAATGATAAAGATTTATTCAAAGGTCTTAGGGTTTGCAAACTGGAAACACAACTAGGCCAAAACCCAGGAGTGTCCCAAAGAAGAAAGCAAAGCTCAGATTTCTTATAATAAAAGGTGCATTCTTCACCCTCGGAGTGGTCCAGGACCATTATGGTCAGACACCAGGCTGGGAATCAGGAGCCCCGGTCACATCCTGCAGCCTGCATAATGGGTGTCAGGTGGTATGGATTTGTGTGTCCTTCCGGGAGTTAATCAGAGGGGTATCTGGAGGTCTGGTGTATGTCCAGGGATTGATGCAGGACTGGAATACCCCAAAGTTTAAAGTTCCCAGGCTAGTTAAAATGAGAACAGAATCGTTTCCTCATGGCTTAGCTACTTAATTTTAGTCATTTGGCAGCTTGACGAGAGTGACTTTATTGCTTCACTCTGTTCTTCACTTGAGATCAGCCCACCTTTGTTCTTCTTAGGCAGGATGCTGTCCAAAACGCCCACAGTTCTGAGTTATCAGCAGCGCGAGTTGCCGCTTTTGTCCTTCACCAGTAGGCCGGCCTGATCATTGCGTTCTGGAACACTGACTTGAGGCCAGCATTGCACACAGTCAAGTTCTGTGCCCATAAAGGCACAGTCTCAAACACTACATTGTCACCGAGGAAGAACCCTGCAGCTCTCCACTTTCCCACAGCGTGATAAGGACCTGTCACTCAGGAACTGTGTGAAGTGACACTCTCTGTGGCCTAAAAACTAGTGGACAGAGAGCCAGCGTTTCCCATTCATAATAGACACCATTAGAAACCTCTGGGATTGATCTGAAAGCTGACAAATCCCCAGTAACCAAATATTGATTAATTCCCATGTTTTCTGCTTCTTTTCAATGAAGTAATAAATAAACACGTCATTTTGAGATCAGCCTAACTTGCCATAGAGCATAGTGTCCTTTGAGTAGGAACCCTTTCAGCAGCTTTGGGGCTTTCTGTCAAAGAGCATTTGACTGTGTACTCAGTACTTAGCTATTTTGCTACACAGTAGGTGCTTAATAATGTTTGTTAAATAGAAGCCTTTAATCTTTTGGGGACTACTATTAACTTACCAAGTTGTTTATACACGCGGACCCAGGAAAAGGCTGAGACTGAAAGTCTAGCTCTGTAAGCGGAGGGCAGGGAAAGACTGAAGAAAGAGGCTGGCCACTCCAGTTGGCAATTCAGAGTTTATTAAGGGAAACTTATGTAGGAGGCATGTCTCCGGTGGTTGCAAGACTAAATGTATCCCTGTTCCACTTCACAGGCTCCAAAGAATTGTTTAGGGTGAAGGGGCACAGTCACGGGTACTAGTACTTGAGTGCTACCAGGTACAGGAAGGACATACTTGACCAGGTCAGCACAACCTGTTCGGAAGCCAGCCCCTAACAGGAGACGGGAGAAATGCTGATTTATGTCAGAGTGAACATCAGTTACCATCAGTCTCTAAGCAAGGGGTTTGCAGAAAGCAAGCTCCATTCTGGCCCACGTCCAGCTCACAGGACAACAGCGGTCTAGGGCTGTGCTTTCAGGTTAGGTGTGTTTGACTTTTAGATTAGACTAATTCATTTAGCTTCTGAAAATCTTAATATAGAAAAGATCCAGTGATTTCAAACATCAGGAGCTGTATTCCAAACCTAAGGCATCTGTGGGTATATCAGGGAGATACAAGTATTTCTGTCTTTGAACTTCATGCATTTTGGTATTTATTGAGCACATACTTTGTCAGGTGCTGGCTAGGCCCCAGGTTTGAGTCAGGTACTTTGAGGCTGGAATTCCTCCCACCTGTGAGAATAATGTGCATAATCATCTGAGAATTGTGGATCTATGTCCAAAACGATTTCCTCCAGACCTGGGTAGCCTGAACCTCCCTTACCTGTCTTAGGGCCGAGGGCCATCTCAGCCCCCACTGTGCCCCAGGTTCATGTGTCCCTGAGATGGCTGACTCTCTCTTCAAGAATTTTCAGTCTTCAAGTCTCTACTTTCTCTTTTCTCTATTCTGATTCAACTATGTTCTTGTCTTTGGTTGCCAAAAATGGCAGTTTTGTTTAATGCTGGTTCCTGCAGGAAGAACTAAGGACATTTACAAGAGACACACACCTTAACCCTGCACCCCTTGTTCCTGAAGCCCCGCTGAGGAACTGCCTTGAACCCAGCCCATCAGTTGGGGGCTCTTCAGGTTTCCCAGGAGGCTCCAGCTAGGTGACACTGTTTCAAGTGGTGTTTCTTCATAACCTCCCATGTTTTCCCATTCAGCTAATAGAGCCAGGTCCTGGCATTCTCCTCTCCCTTCTCATTGTCCTTCCTCTCCCTTGTCCCGATCCAGATGCCACAGCCTGTTCCATTGGCCCTGTCAAGAGATTTTCTTCCTGCTGTGGCCAGTCATTGTCTTTTCTGTCCCCTGGACCCTTGATCACATCTGTCCCCTCTTTCCTTCCCATGGCTACAGCTTACTTCTGAAGCTGTGTTTCTCTCTTCCCACCTGTCGGGCTCCATTGCCTCCAGCCTTTAAACCTTCAGTGGCTCCCCCTTGGCCCACAAGATGATTATGCCCAGTGTCCTCTGTGTGACATTCAGGCCCACTGTGAACTGAAACAGCCTCCACCTTGTCCTAGCATCGTCCACAGGTGCAGTGGGCTGTGGCAGCCACTGCCACCTCGCTGGTTATGGGAGTCTGTGCTGTGTTCGGCCTCAGAGGCTCTGAACGAACTTGGGGAGACACAGAACACAAACAGACACATCAGAGAGACACAAAGGACCAAGAGAAAGAGCTCTTCAGAGCACACAGGTTGAGGGTTTAGGGACCTCAGATCTAGAGGAGCCAAAGAGACAGAGGATGGAGTTGGGGTCCTGCTTACAAGCTCGTGGACTTTGGGCCTGTTACTATACTTCTGCAGGCCTCCTGTGTTCTCAGCTGTGAAATAGGGGGACAGTAGATGATCATGTGGGAATTCTGAGTTGGGACCTGTGAAGTGTGTACAGCGGTGCCTGGTACCTAGCAAGCACTGGGCACAGGTGGCAGCTAATGTCAGCAGCAGCAATTCAGCAAGCAGCTCAACAGAGGGTTGGGGGCAGGGACTAAATTTCCAGTGAATGAAGTCTTAACATCACACCACAACGATGACCTGCTGTCGCTGTTTCTCCTTGTGGAGTGCACTCCTGCACACTCACAGTCAGCCCTTATCGAAGCCCCGTCCTGCTTGTTCGCCTCCATGAAGCTTCTGAGCCCCCAGCTGGAAAGTACAGCCACCTCCCTGTACTTCATTTTCTGTCACTGGATGAAGTGTGCTCCTTCTAGAAGATTCAGCTGCCCTTAACTGTTTTACCCAAGAAAATGTGATACCTGTTTAGGGTTTTGCTGCTGGAGAATGCAGCTGAAAAATCACTTAGATCTCTAACTGCAGTCTGAGCACGTTTCTCGTTCTCGGTGAATTGAGCTAAGCTGCTAAACCCAATCCATCACAGTGACAACCAGCTCTTTTACTCCCAGAGCTGATGGTGACAGGGAAGGCCAGTAATTTTTCATGTGTGATGCATGTCCACCCTCTCACCTGGTGGTTTATAAATGTATTGTCTTAATTGTCTTTTAAGTCTCCCTGCCTCAGAGGGTGCTTTCCTCTGTTGTGTAAAATGCCAAGCGGTACCACTTTGATATTTAAATAACGATAATTAGAAGATAACCTCAAATTATTTGACATCCAGATTGAAGGGAAAAGTGGTGCTTTTTTTACATGTGTGTGATACCCTAAAATTTGGATCAGAAACGGCATTCAAAAAAAAAAGCATATTGCTTCCTGTCAGACGTGGATGGCTCAACCCTTCCTGTACCTGAGATCAGACAGCACAGAAGGTAGCCTTCGGGTCTGCTTCTAGGACACGGAAGACCCTTCATCATCTTTCACTGTGATGCATTTGAAAATAACAGAAATAAGAGCTAAAGAAGAGAGAGGGAAGTCGTCTTTACAAAAAACTCCACAAAGCTTTTAATTGTCGGTCATTAAATTGACACCCCTTCCAACCTCTGGCCTCTTTCTCTTCAAAAATGTTAAGAACCACATTTTCTGGAATTTTCCCCATCCTGACGTGACCTGCCTTAAATTCACCTCTTAAATTCACAAGGGTCTCCCTTTGTCATGGCTCCTGGTGGGAAGTGTGAGGCTGTTTGTTTGGTGGAAGCAACATGGGACCAAGTCTCAGAAAGCAGGGTTTGGCACTTACGTCATCGCTGTGTGGTCTGGGGAAACTATTCAGTCCCTGAATTTGTTTCCTCTTCTGTGAAATATGAGCAATTACATCACAGAGAACACCCTGAACATACTTGTATTATACTAATTTACGTCCATGTGTCAGTTATTACTCTAAATGACTTATGCTCACCATAGCCATTTAATAGATGAGGCAACTGAGGCCCAGCAAGGTTAAGTAACTTACCTAGAGTCATCAGCAAATAACACACAAAAATAAAAGATGGTTAAGGTTATCCGTATATACAGAACGGGCCGAAGGTGAGATGGGAGGGGGGACACTGGTGCTGACGGTTGGGGATCTGGCCTGCACCCTCTGCAGAGTGGAAGGAAGTGGGGGCAACAGGCTGCAGGGCAGGTCCATTCCCCTGTGGCCTTGTCTCCCTGCCGCCTTCCGCCTCTGCCCTCATCTGTCCCTGATTATTACTAACTTTTCCTTCAGTGTCTTTCAAATCCATTTCTTTCTTTCTGTTTCCACTGACTGGCCCCACTCTCATCCAAACTCCCCTCCTTACCTGTATCTCAGTTTTGGTCATGATGGAACTTACACTGTATCCCCATGACCATTTGCTAATCCATGCCCTGTGTTCTGCCTCTAGCAATTCCCAGTCCAACCCTTCTCCAGTCCATGCCCCTCTGACTCGCTAGTGGAACTTCCCTGTTCAGAAACCCTCTGCACCTCATCCATGCATATCACAGTAAAGGCCACACTCTTCACTGGGTTGTAAGCAACAGATAACCAGCTCAAACAGAAAAAAAGGCAACACAGAAGGCAAGTCCCTTGCTCCAGGCCAGGCTAAATCCAGGGGCTTGGGCCATATTACAGAGTTCGGTTTAATGGACATGTGAGAACGCCCAGCAGAAAGACATCTCTTCCCCAACACTTCTGCCCTGGGCCATGTGTCCATCTGGAGTCACTGTGGCCAGGGGCTGGGCCTGTTAAACAGATACAACCACAAACATCCATGCTGCTCCCCATTCCAGACGCTCTTCATCCTGGCTCTGGTCTTTCTCTCCAGCATCCCCTGCCCTCCTCCTCTGCACCTGTTTGCTCACAGTCCTCCCGACGTACCTGCTCTGTGCTTCTCCAACCCTGCCTTCGGTTATACCGGTCTGCCCTTCATGTTCGTCCCTGCTCTTTCCTTTTATCAGAATTATAGTAGTGTTTCGGGGCCCAGCTAAAATATTTTCTACACAGCCTTTCCTTTTCCTGCGTTTGTGCCAGGCATCTGTCTCATGTTGTCTTTCCCAGTGCTGCTAACCCTCTTTGTTAGTGCTGTGACCCCACACCTTTCTAGAGGTCTTAACCACACAGGAAGCTCTCTAACGCACAGGGCTTCACTCTCTAATGCAGAAGCCTTGTCCAACCAGTGGCCCAGGATGGCTTTGAATGCAGCCCAACACAAATTCATAAATTTTCTTAAAACATTACGAAAATTATGCCCCGACCTTTTCCTTAGCTCATCAGCTATTGTTAGTGTCAGTGTATTTTATGTGTGGCCCAAGATAGTTCTTCCAGTGTGGCCCAGGGAAGCCAAAAGTTTAGACAGCCCTGCTGTAAAGTAAGCAGGGATGGGATTTTACCCCATTTTCACCACTCAGCATTGCTGGAACACCTACTGTGCACCAAGACCTGTGCTCAGTGCTGAAGTGAGAAACATTCGTATGATAATATCCGGAAGTTGTATTATTTTGACTTTTCAGATGAGGAAATTGAGGCCTAATACCTAAGTGACTGAGTGTCCCACTGACCCATCCTTCTTAAGTTCTTGGAACGAGTAAGCTCTTTGCCACTTCTGGGCCTTTGCAGATGCTACTTCCTTTGCCCAGGACATTGTTTACCCTTCTCTCACCTGACCTTACCCTACTCACCCTTCAGAGTTTAATTAAAATGTCAGTTTTTTAGGGAGTCTTCCACTGACCATCTGCTCCACACAAATCTAAAACAGGTCTGCTATTCTGTCTTCTGGTACTCCTATTTATAGCACTTACTTAAATTGTAGTTATTTAACTTTCTAAGATGTATTTGTTTAATGTCTCTCCGTTAGTGTGTGTACTCCATGAGGACAAGAATAGTGACATTGTGATAACTCCTATATACTCATTGCCTGACACCATGCCTGATATGCAGGAGGGACTCAGGAAATAATGTGTTGAATGAATGAATGCAAACAGAAGCCATTCACACAGCTCAGTAAATAGCCAAACAAAAGCTAGAGCTCAGATGGCCTGTGGTCACATGACGTCAACTCGTAGCGTGCCCTGCACTGTGGCCCTGACTAGCCTTCCCTGCTAAATTATGTGACCGCCAAGACTAAAACCCGGAGTCCTAGATGGTTGTGTGGGCTCCTGAGACATCAGCACAGTTTGATGTGTGGGTATTTAGGATATGAAGGGTGGTACGTGTTTGGATGAGCGGACAGAAGGAATGAGAGACAGATGGACAGACTTGCAAGCAGTATGCCAGGATAATCCTTGAAGGAAGCCAGGGTAAGGTCAGTGTGTGCAGGTGTGGGAAGAACACAGCGAGCACGTCCTAGGCAGGCCCTGTGTCGGAGGAACTGGCGGCAGTGCTCATCAACCTCCGTGCAGATCTGTCACTTGCACCCTGATTAAGATCCAAAATCAATACCGTATTCTGGAGCTCTTGGAGTAAACCTTCCATTTTGTTGGATCGTCAAGTATTTTCACTGTACATTCCTGTCACATTATATTGAAACACTTTTGTTTTACATGCACGCAGCTTTTGTTTCTTGTTACACCAGAGTGTGCAGCCTGTTACTATAGCAAATCGAATTTTGAGATATTTTTATACAGTCTTCTAAATACTCACTGCAAACTGCACAGCGGTTAGTAGAAATGGGCTAGAATATCCAATTGTTTTACTCTAACATCTTTATGACCTTTATTAAACTTTTGCAAACTTTGCTATAATTTAATTCCTAAAATTTGAACCTCTTATGCTTAGGAAAGAGTCATTTGTGAAGAGGGGTGTAAATATATTTGACCTATTGAAGGTTGCCAATAGCTCTGAAATAACTTAAATTTTGTTGTGAGTGCCCTAAAGGTACAATTGCTTCTTGAGATCTGTCTTTTTCCAATAGTGGGTGTCATCCTAGATTCCTTCTGTGTGACCACAGGGCCTGGACAGCTTCAAAGTGAAACAGAAATTCTTTTCGAGCCGCCAGGAGCCACCCGCCTCCTTCCCCGTGCCCTATGATCTGCCTCCAGAACTGTATGGAAGTAAAGGTGAGACACGGGTGGGGCAAAACCGTGGGTGTCTGTACCAAAGCAGAAATGGAGCCCTGGAAGAGCCCTTGGTCTCTCAGGCGGAGGCCAGCACGTGGAACACTGTGGAAGTATGCATGGGCAGGGGCCCCTTTGCTGCCTTGTTTGGGGCCATTGGAGCCGTAGTTCTCAACCTAATTGCACTCAACACCCCTCTGCACTCTTATCATTATTGAGGACCATAAAGCCCTGCCCTATAGGTAGGTCAAAAGAGGTTGTCATTGGCTGATAATTCCTTATTATGGGTAAGCTCCCTAACTCAAGTTCTGGGTAGTTAGGGGGAGGCAGAAGTTTCTCTGGAGCCTGTGGCTAAAGTTGCCTTGGCTCAAAACAGTCTGCATACCACAGAGACACATCTTGGGGTGAATCATTTTGAACCCTGACACAGGCTATTTTAAATAGCAAATGCTCATATCACCACAACCAGCATATTTTTTTCCTGGAAGATAGAGGCCTACATGAGTAGCCAAATTATAGTCTACAGTTTTTGAATGAATGTGGACTCTTAACAGGGCAAATTTGGTTTTTGATCAGAAGGTTTTGATGACATCACCCCATTAATACTCCCTAATACTGTCAGCCTTGCCCAGTGGGTCTCTTTTCTTCTCAAGACAGTGATGAGTGGGCTCTAGCTACTTCCTCACCCTCTTTGGCTTTGTGGTGAACAAAGCCTACCCCTCCTGATGGACCCATTTCTTAACTTGTATTGACACATCTAACATTTAATCCTGTTTCCTGCTGCCTGGTGTGCCAGCCTGCCCCTTCAGATGACTATATAATCACTTGTGTTGATAGTGAGTTTCAGAAGGCATTTTAGTTCCCCCTCCTTTCCAAGCTGTGTATGTTTGAGTCCTCTAAATTTGTTGTGTATTCACGCATGTTCATTTTTCACTAGCAAGATTATGTAGGTTTTATCAGAATTTCAAGGAATCTGTAACCACCACCACCCCACACACACACAAATGGAAAACATTGCTTTAGAACCAGACTGTTTAAGTGCAATGTTACAACTTACTAAGTAACCTTGGGCAGTTATTTGTAATATCTAAACCTTGGTGTCACTATCTGAAAAACAGTAAGATTGCCTACCTCATAGGGTTGTTGAAACTGAGATGGTATCTGTCATGCACTTAGCATAGCGTTTTAGTTCAGAATTAGCAGTCAGTAGATGTTAGTTGTCAACATCAGAAACTTCCAATCTGTAGAGAATTTTTATGAGTTTATTTTATTTGAGCCAAACTGACAGCAATTGCCAGGAAGCAAAATCCCAGTGGATTGAGAAATGCTGTAGAGCAGCAGTGTCCAACCTTTTGGCTTCCCTGGGCCACAATGGAGAAGAAATGTCTTGGGCCACACATAAAACACACTGACACTAATGATAGCTGATGAGCTAACAAAAAGATCCCCCCAGAAATCTCATGTTTTAAGAATTTGTGTTGGCCCACAGGGTGGACATGCCTGCTCTAGAGAATGGCAGTTTTACCATTTCCTTTATGGGTATGCATTAGAATCAAAGGGGAGACAGAGGGAAGGTCACAAGAAATTGGTGGTCAATTAAAGGGGCAGGAGGAAGCAACAGGGGGAAACCTCCGGGATTGGATGAAAGGTAAAATGGAGAGACGCACCCCTCTTTTACATTGGTGGGTATGGGATAGTTAATAATTAACTTACAGTTAATAATTAACATGGAGGTGGTATGTGGGGAACGAGATAACAAGGGGCAGTGGGGTATAGAAAAGGAGGTCACTCTGACACCTGAAAGGTATGTTATCTTAGACAATAGAGCAGGCTCACTTAAGGTAAACCCTGGCCTTTGTCGAGGGTACCATGGTCCCCGTTCAGTTAGGAATTTTTATTTTCAGACCATCCTCTGTGGTTACTTCTGGTCTGAGTTTATAAGACCTACGATGTAGGCCTCCCCTGAGCTTGTCCGGTTTAACACATGGCCCCTTTTTTGTCCACATCAGCAGTTTGAATTGTTCTTCCTCCCACTAGGTAGGTTGTTCTGCTCTGCTTTATTTAATCACAGATTAATATGGGGGGCGGGGGAGCTCGTCACAGAGAATGGTGTTAACAGGTTTCAGGAAACACTGATACTGCTGTAAGCCTAAAAATAAAAGGCCAAAGTGAGAGGCAACAAGTGTTTGAGATCCAAAAGCATAGCTGTTCTGAAGCACTCATTCAGGCAGAAATACAGATAGTGTTCTGATTAGGAGGTGAGGGCAGTGGGTATTGATGAAAAAGGGAAAGGAGGGAGTTCCCCGATGGTGTAGTGGCTTAAGGCTTCGGCGTTGGCGCTGTCAGCGCTGCGGCCTGGGTTCGATTCCCAGTCAGGGAGCTACCCACATACCAAAAAGCAAAAAAAAAAAAAAAAAAAAAGGGAAAGGAAACAGATACACCAGTAACAGGAAGAAGGCATTTCTGGGGGTGTTCATGAGCTGAAGAAGGAGTTTCCATCGGTGCACATAAGCTAACATACTGATTAGCACATAAGCTAATTCCAAAGAGTGTCTTTAATTTTCAGTCTGTCAGTCATAAATACCTGCTTTCCTGTTAGCTTTGCAAACATTCATTGGGTACCTTGCTGCTTTTTGCCCAGTGCAGAGGTTATTTTGCTCAGTTCAGACATTCCCGAGGTCTGAGGAGTGGGATGTACTGGGCAGTTTCTCTGAGACGGCAGCCTTGACTCCATCTTGCAGTGGCTCCATTCATATTATTCTTCACACTGTACCTGTGAATGATTGCGATTCTGGGTGGTAACCCGGTGCAAAATATTTTGGAGCTTTCCTTCGTGTTTCAAGCCAGCAAGTCTTATATTCCTTGATTTCAGTGTACGCTAAAGTGAAATGACATCAGAAATCTCATGTAATTGATTCAGCTCACTGGGATCACACACCACAGTTCCCATTATAAGGAAAGAATGAGAAGTGATTGCTCAGGTGAGACAGAAGCGTCCGGAGGTAGTATATCAAGTTCCCCTGGAAAAAAAGACAATGAGAAATGGGTGTTTGGGCCTGGGGTCAAGTAGGGTAGAGTCATGAGACCTTCACCCAGAGGCTGTTTCTTAGAGGATTAAAGGAGAGAGCTTATTATCTAGCTAAATAGAACAGGATTTTGTACTTCCCTTGGGTTTGTCTGGTTGTTAATAAAAAAAAAAACCCATTAGGACTTACACAGCACATAGGACAACGACAGTCCTCACTCATTATGAGTCGAAGGTGGTGGTAATTACAATTATAATAGCACCTACCATTTACCATGTGCTGGGAACTGCCATTGATCATTGAGCAGGAATTGATTGAAAGCTCACTCCCCCACGACACAGGTGCTGGTATAACTTCACAGCTAAGGAATCCTAAGCACTGTGGTTAGCTCAGTCAGGGCTCCACGGGCTGCTGGTTCCAGTGGCCCTGACCCCTCTCCCCTTAACACTATAATACCTTCCCATGGAGGGCTGAGTTTTGGGGTTATAAAGGGATGTAAGATGCCCACAGACCCTGTCCACAGGGAGAGCTGGCCTGGGGTACGCACAGAGAAAAGCCTGCACACTGTCCCTTCACCGGTGGCCTCTAGCCCTGTCTTCAGTGTCAGCCTCATCACATCTCACCTAGCCTGCACTGCTGGTTCCCCTCCCTGGACACCCTCCTGCACTGCAGCCATGCACATCTGATCATGCCACACTCCTGTTTTAAGTCCTCCTGTCATGTTCCGGAAAAATGTCAGCTTCCCATCCCCTTTTAGTCTTGCATCCCAAACTCTGATGGTGTTGAGATCATGTTAACAACTTGGTAAGATGCATATCACCAGGCCCCAGCCCAGACTCCCAAAACAAGCTGGGGGTGCAGACAAGCCGATCTCATGTCAGCTCTGCTTGGGAACGACAGTGCAGACATGGGGAAGTTTAGACTTCCAGCATCATGGCATGCCTGCTTGTCTGTCTGCCCCCCACTGGACTGTGAACTCTGAGAGGACCTCAGTTTTGTCTAGCAAGGTACCTGGCATCTAACCAGCACTCAGCAAATATTTCACATACATGCACGACTACATCACGAAGCAAGGTGTTCTCTTTATGGGACAGTTTAGGTGGATTGCTTACAACAGGCCTTCCTCTAAGGCAGTAAGTGTTAATGCTGATTTCCAGTAGTGATAGGTAAAAAGATAGTAGCATCAGAACCACCCTCTTTTCACCTACCTGTTAGCTCTTTTAGTGGCTTTCCTCCAAGATGGTTGAGGCCTTTTCCACCAACATGAGAAATAGGCTATAGGTGCAGACATTTGCTCACTTACAAAGTAAAGCATCAGAGGATTTAGCAGTCAACTTACAAAGTAGAGCTTCTGGAGGATTTAGTCAGGTGGTTACCACATCCTTGCTGGCCAATTTCAAGGGAGGAGTAAATGCAGTGGTGGTCTGGAAGTTACTTGCTGACTGGCATCACAAGTTCTGCATTGGTGAAGAATCTAATGGCTGCTCGTATCTCAGGATTCCGGGTGTCCTCTGCCTTGAGGATGAAGCAGAGCTGGTGCTATAGCTACCATCTGCCTCAGTTCAGGAAGAGAAGGCCCGCCCCCAAGGTGATTGGCAGTGCTGAGTGGCAGTTTTAGTGGGCAGGTCCATCTCTGCAGAACTACTCAGGGGCCAGTTTACTGTCAACACTCAACCCTCAGAGTTGTTCTCATGGTACTCTTCAGATCAGTCCTGTGGGGATTATTTTTAGTCCTTACAGTGTATGTACTCCCTACCCATCTCGTTACCGTGCTTTTGAAATGGTTTGACTCTGGCAGTAGTGATGCATCCTGAAAGTGATTTGTATGGATTTTTTCAATTTCTGAAACATCAGGTAAAAGGAAGAAAACTTCACCTTTATTGAGTACTTTCAACAGGTGTCCAGGAACTTTAACAGGTGTCCTCACTTACACTTCACAATAATCTCAGGAAGTTGCTAAAGGAGGCAGTTCCCATTTCACAGATGAGGAACCTGAGGCCAGATTCCAAATGCCTTCCCAGGGTGCATGTCCAGTGATGACGGGTAAAAAGACACCACCACCTTCTAACCACCCTCTCTCCACCTCCCTGAAGGATGAAGGCAGGATTTGAACGTGTGTTAGGGTCTCACTGTGCTGGATACTGCGTCACGCACACCACAAGGATTTATCTCATTTAATCCTCATGACAGCTTCATGACAGGTACAAATGAGGAAATGGAGGCTTAGTGCAGTGAAGTGACTCGTCAGTAAAAGTGGCAAGCCAGAGTGCATGCTGGGTGCCTGCTCGCCAGCTTCCATGCTCACGTACCCCTGTCTGAACCCGAACCTTCACTAGAATCCACCGTCTGAAATGGGCTGTTATCTGGGGTTGGTTCGTGAAAGCTTCTGTACAATTTAGACTCCGGCACATGCGTTGTTTCTCCTGTGTGGTGAGTGAATTCTTTTTAATCCTCATCAAATCAGTATTATACACGTATAATGTGTTTTTCTCCCCTAGATCGGCCGTGGATTTGGAACATTCCTTATACCAAAGCCCCAGATACGCACGGGAATATGTGGGTTCCATCCTGAGGGTGTGGAAGCTCTTTAAAGCTTCAGTTGTAAGACATTGTGTGCCTGACATTTGATGTTTTTGTTTGTACCTGTTGTTCACGTCCCTTAAAGTTTTACCTGCATCCCTAGGAAACTCTTGGCATAGATCACTCTTTTGAACATGGATGTTGGTTATAGTATTATCAACGTTTCTCACTAAAAAAAAAAATAAAGGTATTTTCTTAATCGCCTTTTCTGTGCCATGTATGGAATGAAAGCCATGAGACTTCACAGTGTTAGAAGAACATATGGGGGGACCCAAAAATACCCAGAATTTATTTATAAAAGATTGTGTATTTATTCTTACATGTTAAACCTTCAGTCACCTTCAAAGTGCTCTCCATTTGATGCAATACTCCTATTGAGATGCTTTTTCTACTGCTCAAAACAGTTTTTGAACTCATCGACTTGATGTCTTTTAGTGCTTCTTCCATTTTTTATTTCATCTCTTCCACATGAGCAAAACGTTTCCCTTTGAGGATTTTTATCATCTGGAGAAACAAGAAAAAAGTCATTCAGGGTGAGATTGGGTGAATGAGGGGGTGGGACATGGGGGTCATGCTGTTTGTTTGTTTGTTTGTTTGTTGTCAAAAACTGCTGAACACTCAGCACAGTGTGGGCAGGTGCGTTGTCATGCCGTGTTGTTGTATAAATCACCCTCCATGAAATGAGCAAATGTATTGAAAGAGTCTCCAAAAATATTCACTGAACCCAGCACAGCCTCTCACAACACCAGCTGGTACATGGATACAGATGGGCTCCTAGAACACTCACCTGGCGAGGGACCTGTGCTACACGGGGCCCGCCCTCCAGAAGCTAATTCTGGGGGGTTTGGGGTCCCCCATTGTAAATACAGTTATCCTCGTAGTGATGTGGAATCTCATGATGGTGTCAGCTCTTCTGAGCTGAAGGCTGACTGTGCACTGTGCTCCATTGGGAAAGGTGCTCTTGTTCAGCTGATACTTGTCAGAAGCAGTGTGTGACTGCTTGCTTCCTCACCCAGCCCTCAGCTTCCTGACACCTGTCAGAGCTTGTCAAGGTTATGACACCTCACCGAGTTGTTTGTACAGTGCTGCCAACATACGCCCATGGTGGCAAGTTTGCAAACTTAATTATCAGATTTTGGGGACAACGACAGCTCTGATGGCCATTCCAGAAAAAGAATTCCAAAATTGCTTTGAAGGGTGGACTAGGTGCTGGCGTTGGTGCACAGATTCCCAAGGGAAGTACTTCAGAGGTGACCGCAACAGTGAGGTGTGGAGCACTTTTTCTAGGATGAGTTTGCAAAATGGTCTGACCTCATAAGTCAGCATTCTGTGAAGGAACATCGATAAGGTCCCAGAGCCAAGCTTCCATTCCCTGGGTTCTTGTGTCGGAGTTGTGTAGTTATCCTTAGTAGGAATCCGTAATACTGCATGACTCCAGATGAACATGCATCAAACTCAGTATGCCTAAAATACGGATCTTAGGTTTTCGTCATTTTTTTCCCCACATGAAATTAAAAAGTTCACTTTCTAGGGAAACGTCTAATATTATTTGATCCATTGTGAAACCATTTTTGGATGATCTAGGTATTTATTTGACTCAAATCTTAAGTTTAGGACATTTGAATTTCTCCCTCATTACTAAAGAATTAGAACCGTAACCCTTCCTTGGGAATTCCTTGAGAATACTTGCTTTTGACTGATGAATACCTCAAAAAGATTTGATAGATATTATTTATAGTTACCAAACATAGCAATTATATTGATGGATGAACGATATTAATTATAATGCCCAAGTCTGATGACAAAAATCTATGCAGAACTCAATGATGGGCAAAAATAAAATAGCTGTTACACAGGATTAAATCTAAAATTCTATTGATGATGCACTAACTACATGTTATTCTCAGATCAGATCCCATTAAGGTAAAATCTTTGACAAGGTTTCTGAGTTTAATAGCCACGTCAATATCTGGGGTAAAAGTGTGCTGCAGGCAACATGGTACAGTCTCTTACTGCATTTCTGTGAACTAGTAAGTTATGTGTCTCAAGTGGCTCTTGCCTATATGGAGGGATTGGCACACAAACACAGAAGAGGAGACAGAGATCAGTTAAGGGGTCATGTGCAGCCCAGTTCCAGGGAGATGTCAGCAACATACACAGCCAGGACACGGCGTGGAGCCTGGTGGTCACCTCTGCACCCACTCTGCCCACTGGTCCCTGAGCAGCACCGCTGACCGACGAGTGCTGAGCACTTGCTCCGTGCCAGGCACAGTTCTGCATGTTTTATTAACTGATTTATTCTTCATGATAACCTAGTGAAGGAGGTACGGTGATCATCCCCATTTTAGAGATGGGGAAACTAAGATACCAGTGCAGAGTCACAGAGCTGGCAAGTGGCAGTGCTGGGTTTGACCCCACGCAGCCCATGAGGCAGACGCTCCCAAGCCCCAGCCAGGGAGGAGCCTGTGCATACACTGTGTAACTGTAGTTGCACAACCCAGGCCCTTCATCCACCATGACAGCAAATCATGGTTGGTGGGACAGGACCGACGAGCGGCATGTAAAACCACCTTCACATGCAGGGCTGAGCCACGCGTTAGTGAAGCCAGAGGCTGGCCATGGAGTGGGTCCCTTCGGGTGAGCGCAGAGAGGGCTGAATCTCGTTGAGTATGTTCTGTTAAGTTCTCCAACTGAAGCCCGGGGTTTCCATTGACGCCCTAGATCTAGAGCACAGAGCAGGTGGGATCAGCACAGAAGCTGCCACAGAGGGGGTGGCAGATAGTGAGACTGGGCTTGCAGGTCTGCGGACGGTCTGTATTCTAAATATTACAGGATTCCAAGCAAGTCTATCTCCAAGCAAGTCCATCTCCAAGCAGAATCCTATTGCTGCAGATAATTACATTTGTTCCCTTTAGGCCGACCAGAAGCTTCCCTGAACCCGCAGTCTGACGGCTGCTAATCGGTCTAAGGCACTTGGTTCAATTCTCTGATTCCCTTTGTAGCAGGGTTTCGAGAGAGCCCCCCCTGCAGTTTATTAAGAACTGGAAGGCACCTGGGCCAGCCTTTAATATACACAAGTAACGAGAAGCTTAGAAGGAAAAGGCAAAGGAGAAATTATGTCCATCAGGAATTTATTATGGGTTATGATCATAGGTTACTTTAATACACGTCGTCACACCGTGGGGCAGGCAATACTAACCTCATTTATAGGAGGGAAAAATAAGGTTCAAGGTCACCCAACTAATGCATGTCCCTTTCTGGCCCCGAGGACACAGGTGATGCTACTGTGTATGCTCTGGGTGACTCTGCTCATAGGTTCTTTAGAAATTAACAGGACAGCTGAATGCTGATTTGGTGGGAGAGGTGTCATTCAGATAATTGACGTTAAAATTTAAAACCCTCTGTAAATATTTGTTACTCAATAATATGTTACCAATATTTTTATGAAAGAATACATTAGGATGCTTTTGTGGGTACAGAAACCAGATTAAGCAGTGACGTGACTTTAACATAAGTCCAGTGAATGCTGGAGCCAGAGGATCATAATGTGACCAAGTCTGTCCCCAAGTCTCAGCTCTGCTTTCTGGAATGTGGACATCATTCTTAGGTAAGCAGTCTCCACTTGAGGGTGAAATCCCCCACCCCCAAACCCCAGCTTCAGGATCCCCTATTATTTCCAGCCTGTCATCCCAGAGAAAAAAATGCTTTTCTCCTACTAGTGCCTGCAAATCTCACGACCCACCTTATTGGCCAGATTGAGTCACGTGTTGAGCTCATGGACCTGCCCCTCGTAAGGAGGAGCAGGTGCAGAATACTCCAAAGCCTAGCAGGAAATGACTGCGTTCATTACAAAGAAAGAAGCATGGCTAGGTGAACTCTTAATATTGTGTCAGAGGAACCTCTTTATGCCTCATCTGTAAGTAATGCATGTAAGCATGCAGATTTTATTTAAAAACAAAAGGAAACAAAGAATTTTAAAATGCAAGTTTTCCAAAAAACTGCATAAATAAGTGAACCCTTCTAGTCTGAATGTTCTGGAACAGAGACTTTTCAAACTGCGGGACACGACGTTTCAGTGAATTGTGAAACCAGTTTGGGGGGTCATGGCCAGGACTTGATAATGAAATAGGTTGCAAATGTCTGTGTGTGTGTAACGCAAAGTTAGATTTTTGTTTCAGTTTATACATCTGTGAGTACGGTTAGGGTTAGAATATAAAATGTATCCCTTCCCGGGTTCGTTAGTTCAGCCTTCCTGAATGAAAACAGATGGTCACCTGGGGAACGGCTGGAGATCTGACCAAAGCCTGAGAGGTGACTCAGCTCCAAGGCACCCAGGACTCAGAGCTGTCTAGTCCCAGCTCTGCTCCCTCCACACTGAGACTACTGACAAGTCTCCTCCACTTTCTCACCTGAGTGGGGCCAATACCTGTCCTTCCTGCCTCGTTGTAAGCATCAAATGAAAAGGTGCTCTTAAACATTGGCCTGAACCACATAAACTGCAGTGAATTTTATTCTCAGTAAAAATGCTTGGAACTGGCAACCTCCCTCTGGGGGCACTTAGAGAATGTTGAGTCAAGTGTAGAAAATAAACCCCATGCCTTTGGAAAAGTTAGTGTTTTCCCACACACATTGCTTCTAAACTACCAATCTCAAGTTGTTTCTAGAAGACTGGGGCAATATATGAGTCCTGGCTGCAGCACTGTAGCCAGTGGCCTCTGGATTCCACACACACCAAGGGGCTCTGTTCACGAGGAAGTTGTCATCTCTGCCCAGTCTGTAACACCCTGAACCACTGCACAGCTGACCTGCCTACTTCCTGTGCCTGTGCCTCTGGGACAGAGTGATCTTCATGGTGCTTCGGTGGGACTAGGGACTCCAGGGGTGAGTTGACACTTCACCCCTGGAAGGAAGTCCATTTTACAGATGAAGAAATTGAGGCTCAAAGAGGTATGTGAACCTACCCAAGGTTGCCTTTTTAATTTCTTTCTTTTTTGGGGTTTTTGTTTGTTTTTGTTTTTTGTGGTGGTGGTGGTTCCCTGTGCATTATTCTTGAAGATCATGAGAACAAGCTTCTGCCTCTTGAACTCCTCTGATACCCTAATGGGCTCAAGAAGTGGGCATCTTTTGTGTTTGGATTGGCGGAATCTGCCAGTAGGTAAAGGAATGAATGGTGTGATCTCATGGAGCCACTTAACACCATTCTGTAAGCACTTCTGAAGAGCCCTGCCTGAGCCTTGGCTCCACACTTCCTTCTCTGGCACTCCAGGGCACACAGTTGGCAGTTGATGGCCTTTCCCCTAGGTCACTAATTCCTATTCTTGGAGTAGCACCCTGGCTCCTGCTCAAAGCAGAATTGGGTGGCCTTAAAAATAAGTGCACAAGAGAGGGGGGAGTGGCAGTAGGAGGGAACTTGGGGAGTGATGGAAATGTGCCTATCCTGACTGGCATTGATTACATTTTACAAAACCCTTTGCATTATACGCCAAATTGGTAACTTGTATGTAAATTATAGTAAGTCCTCGCTTAATGGGATTGATAGGTTCTGAGACTTAAAGCAAAACAATGGAAAACAGCCAATTCTACCATAGGCTAATTGATGTAAGCAAGAGTTATTAAGTTCCTACAGCATCTTATCAATGTTAAAATGAAATGATGTCATTCAAGGATCTGCTCTGTAGCTCAATAAAACTGATTTTTAAAAACTCAAAGAATGTACATTTGGAATATGTGCATCCATTGTATCTAAAATCTTCATAAAATAACTGTTGAACTCTAATGATATATGTATGTATACACACACATACACACACACATATACTGAAGGATCTAGGGACAAGTGTATTGATGTCTGCAATTTATTTTGAAATGCATTAAAGTAAGGTCTATTAATGGATGGATAGATACATGATAAAGCAAACAAGACATTTTAAGTGTATAATCAAGGTTGCCACTATGAAATTATGTCAACTTTGGTTTATGTTTGAAATTGTCATTATAAAATGTTGTGGGGGAAACCATGTAACCTCAGGTTCCTGGCAGGGTCAGATAGCTCCTATTGAACCAGCTTTTTCACAGATAAAACATAATCTCTGGAAAACAACTTCTTTAAAATCCAGCTGCTTAAAAGTACTGAAAATGACCAAAAGCAGGCAGAAACTGGAGGGGAGTTTCACTGGAGAAAGGCACCACCATGGGTGAGTTTCCTGTTGGTTTGTTTTATTTATTTTTTTTAACCACTTTTGGCCTGAGGTCAGGTCTCAGTCTGTACCATGCAAGGCAGATAAACCTCCAGCAGAAAAGTCTGAGTCTTGCTGGCTTGATGGTTCAGAGCGTAGGGTTTAAAGCAACCACAGCCTCCCAGTGAAGAGGGAAATAAAAAACAGCCAGAGAACAGGTTCCCAAGTTCTGTATATAAACTCCACTCAAAACTCTGGCTGACCGCTGAAGGGGGCATACACAGGTAAGCTAAAAGAACTGAACTAAAATCCAAGCTACTTCCTACTACAGCGGAGACAGTTTTGCAGTTGAGTTCAGTCAAGTTAACTGCCCATTTAAAAATAGTAAAGTATTTTCATAGGGACATAACAGAATCCAGAGTTTCTATAATACATTGTAAACTATACATCAGTTACAATGTCTGGGATATAATCCAAAATGACTCAATAACACAAATAATAAACAGAGAAACAGCTCAGAAAAGAAGACATGCAAAGGAAATCAACCCCAAGAACTTCCAAAGATTTTAAAGCAGTCATTTAAATTACATTCAAGGGTGTAAAAAAATTCCATATTGAACAAAAAGATAGTAAATTTCAGATTGATAGAAATTATTTTTAAATAACTAAATGGAAATTTTAGCACAATGGAGATGACAGAGGAGTCAGGAAACTTGCAGATAGGTCAAGAGAAATCATCCAATCTGAAGAACAAAAAGAAAACTGAAGAAAAGTTCTGGGGGTGGGGGGCAGGAGGGGTAGGTAGAGACCTGTCAGATAATATGAAAAAGTTTAGCTTACATATCATTAGAATCCTAGGGGAAGGTGAGAAAGGGTGGCACAGAGGAAATATTTGGGGAAATAATATTAGCTAAAAGTTTCCCAAATTTGGTATCAAGTTTACAGATTCAAGAAGTTCACTGAATAAGCGGCAGGATCAGTACAAAGAAAATGCCTCTGGGTGCATCACAAGCACACTGCAGACCAGACTTAAAGAGAAAATCTTAAAAGCAGCTAGAGGGAAAGGAGAGCTGAGTCCAGTGACCGCTGACCTCTCATCAGAAACTGATGATGGGAGACAAAGTCACCTCAGAAATCTATATCCAGTGAAAATAGCCTTCAAGAATGAAGATGAAATAACCACATTTTCAGATAGAAGAAAACTAGGAATATGCAGCTCTGCACTACAAGAAATGCTGAAGGAAATTCCTCAGGCTGAAGGAAGTGTATACCAGAGAGAAACTCAATATTCAGTAAGGAAGAAAAACCCATTGGAAATAGCAAATATCTGCGTAAGTATAAAAGACTACTATTCTTCTCTTTAAGAATATGTATTACTGGGGATTCCCTGGTGGTGTCGTGGCTAGGCTTCAGCATTCTCAACGCCACAGCCTGGGTTCGATTCCCAGCCAGGGAACCACCAAAAAACAAACAAACAAACAAAAAAAAAACGTGTATTACTGTTTAAATAGTGAAACAATTGTATCGTGTATTTTAGCATATGTGGACATGGTTTGAATGAGAACCGTAGCATAAGAGACACGGAGAGGAGGTGGGATGTGAAACTTGCTGCAGCTTTCTGTATTTTACATACACAAGGTCGTACAGTATTGACTCCTAGAGGGCTGCGAGAGAGAGAGCTAAATAATCAATAGGTAAAGTAGAATTCTAAAAAGTTTTTCAATTAATCCAAACAAAGATCGAAGAGAAAGAACAGGAACAAAAATGTGGGGACAAAGCAAATGGTGGAAGAGTAAAACTAAAGCCAATAAATGTAAATAGTCTCAGTCTACACTGTCTAAGAAGGTAGCCACTAGCCACACTGCAAGTGTTCAATAGTCAGCATGTTAGACTTATTAATTACCTTGACCTAATTGACATCTCTAGAACACTACACCCAACACCTGCAGAAGACACATTATTTTCAAGTGTATATGGTACATTCACCAAGATTGACCATATGTACTGGACCATAAAACAAGTCTCAAATTTAGAAAGAGTGAGACATTGAATATGGTTCTCTGGCTACATTGAAAATGTGAGAAATAATTCATCTTAACAGTTTTTTGGAAATTAAGCAACACACTGCTTAACAATTCATGGGTCAAAGAATAAAATGTTATAAAATGTTTTGAAGAAAAATGACATGAAAATATACCAAATTTTAAAGATGCAATTAGTCTAGAGATAACAGGGAAATTTATAGCTTTAAAATACTAACATTAGAAAGGAAGAAGGTCTAAAATCAGTGATGTGTGTCCATCATAAGAATCTAGAAAAAGAAGCAAAATAAACTAAAAGGAAGTAGAAGAATGAAAATAAGAGTAGAAATCTCAAGTGGAATTTATCCCTAAAATGCAAGGTTGGTTTAACATTAGAAAAGCAATAAATGAAATTCAATGTATTAACAGAGTACAGGAGAAAACTATACAATCATTGCACTAGATGCAGAGAAAGCACTTGACACAATTCAGTACTCATTCATTTTTTTATAAAATCACAGAAAACTAGAAACAACATTAAAAGGAAACTTCCTCAACCTGATAAAGAGTATCTGTGGAAAAACCCACAGTTAACATCATCATATACTCTTACAATGTTTCGTGAAGGCTTTCCCTTGAGATCATGAACAAGACAAAGGTATATGCTTCCATCTCTTCAATATTATACTGAGATCCTAGCCATTGCAGTAAGACAAGAACAAGAAAAGATAAATATCAGAAGTAAAACCCTACTTCAGATGACAGAGTATTCACATAGAAAATCCTAAAGAAATCAAATACTGTAACTAATGAGCAAGTTTAGCAAGATCATAGGAACTAAATTAATTTGCAAGTATTTACATTTTTATACTACAGCAAACGATTGGGAAATGAAACCTTGATGTTTACAATAGCAAAAAAAAAAAATGTACAATAGATATCAAGATCTTTCCATGAAAACTTGCTAAGAAGACTGAAATAAAGGAATATGCCATATTCATGAATTAAGATATCAGTTCTCCCTCAATAGAGCCAAAACAATCCTACTCAAGACCCCACAAGGCTTTTCCCCATGAGATTAACAAGCTAATTATACAATTTTTAAGTGAAAATAAAGGTCTTATAATATCCAAAGATCTTGATAAGAAGAGCAAAGTTGGAGGACACACTTTCTGACTTCAAGACCTACCATGAACCTACAGGTAATATAAATACTGTGGCATTAGCATAAGGATGGACAAATAATGAACAAGATACAGATTCCTGAAATAAATTATTTATCTTTTCAGCAGATGGCACTGGAATAACTAGGTATCCATATGGACAAAATGAACTTGACCCTTACCTCACACCATACAGAAACATAAACTTAAAATGGATCATACATCCAAATATAAAAGCTAAAACTATAAAATTTGTAGGAAGGGAAAAAAAGGCAAAACCTTTGGAACTTTAAGGGAGGTCATGATTTCTTAGTACACAAAGAGCACCAAACATAAAAGATAAATTGGGCTACACTAAAATTTAAAACTTACATCCATCAGAAAACATCTTTAAGAAAATAAACAGGCCAGCCAGAGACTGGTAGAAATTATTTGCAAGCTATTTGAGAAAGAGGTGGTCTCTCGTATATATAAAGAACCCATTATAGCTTGATAACGAAAGAAAATAATTTTTCTAATAGGCAAAATATTTTAACAGATAATTTAGAAAAGCAAATATACAAATGGCCATAAAGCACATTTCACTACACATCCACCAGTACGTTTAAAATTAAAATAGCTGATACTGCCAAATGTTCATGAGGATTTTTGGTTGGTAAAGCTACTTTGGGAAAATGTTAGGCAGTTTCTTATAAAATTAAATTCACACCTACCCTATTCCAGCAATTTCACTCCTAGGTATTTACCCAACAGATAGGAAAAATATCCACAAATACTTGTCCAACAATGTTCCTAGCAGTTTTATTTATGATAGCCAAAATTTTCTGACAGCCTGGTTTCTATAAATAGGAGGAGAATACATAAAACTATGGCATACGAGTATTCAAACTGTAAGAAACCAGGAATAAAAGGGAACATTATTTTGAAACATAACATGGATATCAAAAACAATGCTTTACACAAAAATATACATAACTATGATTCAATTTTAGAAAGAGTTCTAGAGAGGCAAAACCAATCTGGTAGAAAAAAATTAAGAACTGACTTTCTCCGCAGGGACAGGGTGAGGATTTGCTGAGAAGAGACGTGGTAACCGACCTGGTGGTGATACTTGGTTGACAGGTTGGATACATAGGTCCTTACAAAGTTGATACACATTTATCAGAACTAATCTAATGGTTCGCTTAAGATTTGTACATTGTATTGTATATAAATTTTACCCTAAAAGAAAAAAAAACCTGTAGATACTGAACTCCAGTTAATGATATGCAGGGAGAGGTGTTGGGAGTATTCTGGTGTCTGCAACTTGCTTTGAAATGCCTTTAAACCAGATGGGTTGATGGATGGGAAGAGGGTTGGATAGAGATGAAATAAAGCGAGTAGAGTGTTCTCTGTGGAATCTAGGTGGTGAGGATATGGGTGTTCACTGTAATATTATTTCAACTGTGAAATCTTTTGTAATAAAATGATGGGAAGGAGTAATTGCAGGACTCGCCCAGGATGTATTCCCATGCCCCCTAAAGCTCTTGCCCCTCAATAGGCTAAGATAAAAGAGGGGTGTCGGCAACTGGATGATGGAGCTGAGAAGACCGCTAGCAGAATCGGGACTTCGGGTGCCGGAATATTGGAATCCGGAGTTGTGGGGGTTTTTTATTCTTTGCTCCTGGGGAGTGTAGGTGGGTGGGCGGGCAGGCTTCGAGCCTGGGACCACTCTTCCGGCAGACGGGGAAATTCTTAGTTTGCAGACGCCCACGCATCCATTCCTTTGTCCATGTTCACTCCCACGGTCCCGGGGGTGGCGATTCGGCCGGGCAATGTGCACACAGGTGGGGGCGAGTGTGACTGAAGGGGACGGAGCGCCCTCTTTTGGCCCGAGAGGGGCCCGCACAGCCGGCTAAGCACCAGACCCGCCTCTTGAGCACCCTCTCCCGGGATCTGCGCGCCGGGGGTGGCAGCACCGCGGCCCGCTGAGAGCCTGCCGAAAGCTGGGCATCCGCGGGCGGAGACTAGCGCAGGGGGCAGGCGGGGGACGGGGTGGAGTCGCTGCGGCAGGCAGCCGCGTGGCTCCACCTGTTGCGGCGTCCGAGCGCGCCGGCCAGGCAAGGCCAAGACCTCAGCTCCCCGCGCCGCTCTGCAGGGCAGGGCCGCGGCGAGGAGGGGACCTGGGGACAGTCCCAGCGGGGCGGAGGGAGCACTCCCCGGGAGGTGAGATTCGCGCGCGGCCGCGGCGCCAGTGCCCCCGGAGAGGGGGGTCTCGGGGAGGGGTCCCCGCGGTTTGCTGGGCAGCCTGGCCTCTGGTCTGCATGGGGTCGGGTAGAGCACTCCGCGCAGCGCTCTGTGGGCGCAAAATGTTTGGAGCGCACCGAGGCGGCCAGCCTGCGGGGAGGAGATGCACTCTTCGAGGTCGCGGTCTCCTGGCCGCGGGGCCCCTCCACCCCCTGGTCCTCGGCAGCCCCGCCGGCAGCTGGGGGCTGGCTCGTTGAGCGCGCTTCGCGCCCACAGAGCCGACACGTGGAGAAAGGAGCCGCCCCCGCGCGGGAACCAGAGGCCAAGGGCGCCCTGGTCCGGGCCGGGCGAGGGAGGCTGCCCGGGGGAGATGCCCCGAACTTCCTTCGCTCCCGCATGCCAACCCCCCCTTTCTGGTTCCTCCTCCAGCCGCTCGGCCCGCCGGATGCCGCGCAGCGTGGGGGCCGGGCGGCAGGTCGAAACCCGAGAACGCCGCTGCGCACAGGGACCTGTCGCAGCCGCCCAGCCCCGGCCGCCGGGCCGGTAACCCGAGGGCTCCGCGCGACGCGGCGACCAGGACTCGGCACCTCGGACCCGTCCCGGGAGGCGCCCGCAAAGCCGGCCGCCGGAGACGCAGCATCCTCGCCGTCGGTGGCTGGAGAAGCGATGGTCGAAGAGACCGAGTCCGCGGGGCTCCGCTTACCCGCCAGCCTCCCAGGCCCCCGGGCCTCGGCTCCGGGGGAAGTTCAAGTCCACCCGAGTTTGCCCTGAAGACGCGCCACGCCTCCTCCCCAGCCTGAGCCCGCCAGGGCGCCGGGGTGCAAACCGCGCCCGCATCCTCGTGCCCAGCAGACGCGGACTCGGCGCCTGGCCGGACCTTCCGCGTTCAGGGTAACGCCAAGGTGGGCGGCGACGGCGGCGGGAAAGCGGACCTGAAACCCGGCGTCCAGGCGGGGGCGGGACGCTCGCCCTGCAGGAGCGGCGAGGCTGCGGCCGGCGGAGCCGCGCGGCCGGGGGCAGCGCCCAGCGGCCATGGGCTAGCCGAGCGCCCCGGGGGTCCTGGGCGCGACTCCGCCGTCCGTCCGGCGAGGCGCTGCCCGCTGGGGCCCGGCCATGGCCGGCCGGAGTGGCGGCTGCGGCTCGGGCCACCTGAACGAGGACAACGCGCGCTTCCTGCTGCTCGCCGCGCTCATCGTGCTCTACCTGCTGGGCGGCGCCGCGGTCTTCTCGGCGCTGGAGCTGGCGCACGAGCTGCAGGCCAAGCAGCGCTGGGAGGAGCGCCTGGCCAACTTCAGCCGCCGCCACAACCTGAGCCGCGACGAGCTGCGCGGTTTCCTCCGCCACTACGAGGAGGCCACCGAGGCCGGCATCCGGGTGGACAACACCCGCCCGCGCTGGGACTTCACCGGCGCCTTCTACTTCGTGGGCACCGTCGTGTCCACCATAGGTAAGTGCGCCCCACGGGAGGGCGGAGGACTCGCTGGCATTGCCCCGGCTGCACCCTCGCGGGCCGGGGTCGCGCTGTCTCGGCCTCGCCGTCATCTCTGTGCTCAGCCCGGCTGCACAGATGCGGGCGGTGGCCTGATCAACAGGTGACACCGCCCGCCCGCGTCTGTACCTGTGGTCCCCGGCAGCAGCCGCGTTCGCATCGCCCCGGAGCTTGTTCACAAGTCCAGTCCCATGCGCTCCTCCGACTTCGGAGGCAGAACCTCGGAGGCAGAACCGGCGGTTGCCAAAGGCCCCAGCGGACTTGAACGACCCTGACGGTGCAGACGCTCTGCCCAGGGAGGTTGTCAGTCTGGTTAAGGGAACGCTGCTTGAGTTCACGGAGCTTTCCGGAGAAAGCTTGTGAAGTGGGACAGGAACCTAAATTACCGTTTACTGAGTACGTACCACGCACAAGGCCCTCATCCGAGGGAGGCACGAATCTGAAAAGGGCCTGTCCTTGACTTCGGACTTACAGAGGGGAAGGTCAGAGTGAATAACGTCAGGAGACCAAAGTGCTCGTGAGGGTGGAAACTGTTTTCGACCAGGACGAATCTGGGGGGAGAAGTGACCTTGGAGCTTAACCAGTCAGTGTTAGGTGTGATTTGGGTTGGGGGACTGAAAGTGCTTCGCACTCTGGAGGAGGGGAGAATTGCACTCAGGGGCCCCGTGAGCTGTTGAGCTACAGAGTGGGGGAGGGAAGGCTAGGACAGGACCCCCGGCTAACGGAGGGGTGAGGGGCCTTTCACACTAACGAGCTAGAACTTATCTAGAGGCAACTGGGAGCCATTGAGAGT
Organism: Lyroderma lyra; assembly: GCA_004026885.1. Classification (NCBI taxonomy): domain Eukaryota; kingdom Metazoa; phylum Chordata; class Mammalia; order Chiroptera; family Megadermatidae; genus Lyroderma; species Lyroderma lyra. The sequence continues at coordinate 34,225 of PVJL010011592.1, forward strand.
TTTTGAGCAAGAGCGTAGCAAGGCTGTGGTCAGCTATGCCTCTATTACCACCTCTAAAGTTTGTTCACCTTGAAACATAACCGAGTGATAGGGGGTTGGGAAGATAGGCAAAGTCTGCGGAAAGAAGAGAGCTGGTACGGAGGGGGGCTTGGGAAGGCTCTGCGGAAAGGGTGGGCTCCCGGCTGCCAGGCACCAGGAGCAGCAGCGGGGCTCACAGGGGCAGGGGCTGTGCAGCTGCGGCCCCTGTGCTTGCCCGAGACCTTGGCAGTGAGGCCGGATGCCCAGGTGAACGTCCTCGGAGCTCCCACACGTGGTTGTCTGCGACGAGTTTAAGCGAGATCAGCCTCGGGCCTGGTTAGTCAAGGAAGAGTTCCCAGAGTTAGCCCCGAAGCCCAGGGCTTCCGTTGGTGAGTAGGAGGCAGGGCGCAGAGGACCGGCATGATGAGGGGATGCAGGCTCTGTCTGACGTGCTTCATCCTAAACTGCCCTGCTTACAACGCCCACCCCACATCCCAGGGAGCCCTGCCCGTCAGCAGGCCATCCAGACACCCCAGCAACTGGGTGTGTGGCAAGAAAAACTCGCGTTGCATTTTCCATGATGACCAGAACAGAGTCTTGTGGGGGATAGAGAGGGAATGCCATCCGTAGCTCTCTTAGCAGACGTCCCTAAGTCCCTCATGGGTCACCTCCCGTGTCTCAGAAGATAGTTCCAGAAAATCTATGTAGGGAGGACGAGGGGTGAACAAACTGATTCAGAACTTACCGTATTTTTCCACGTGTAAGACGACCCCTACTTTCTAACCCAACATTAAGAAACCCTCTCAATGGGTGACTCCTGTGTATAAGACGACCCCTAATTTTTGGTCTAACAGTTTTAGAGAGGAGGAATGTCTTAAACATGGAAAAATGTGACACCTTGAATCTGCTTGGCTTGCACGGCAAGTACAGGGTTCTTATTTGGGTGGAACATTTATGTGGGGTGGTTTTGATGGGTGATTAGGGGGCTCAATTCTCCCCCATCACAAGCCATTCCTTGGTACCTTCCATGGATACCAGATAGGAAGGAGCAGAGCGTGTTTATGGGCTGGCGAACATCAGTGTCATAGGAACTGAGACGGTCGTGGATGGGGGGCAGGGGAGAGGCACACTGTAATAACACGGCCTGGCGGAATAGAAGGAATCCGGGACCCGGAGTCTGAGGTCGGAGCTGTAGATCCTGCCTGTGTAACTTGGCCAAGTGTCGTACCTATTCTCAAGCCCTGTCCTTGAGCTGTCTACCTGGCGCGTTGTGGCTGCTCGGTAAACACTAGTCCTGTCTCTTGGCCACCCCCTGCCCCTAAGCCTGCCCCTCCTGCGAGCTCATGCACCACTGAATGTTCTTTAAAAAGTACAAAGCACGATGTAAGTATGGGCTTATTTTTACTTTCTCATTTCTAATATTTTAAATCATGACATTAATTGCTATTGTCATAACAGCACGTACTACCCTTTATTAGAGTACATATTGGGCATACACTGTGATTATTATGTAAATGCGTGATGCTAATTGCTGTCTTACGTTCACAAGGTAGGTGTGATTATCCCTCATTTTATAGTTGAGGAAACCAAAGCTGCAAGTTCTTTGTGAAATAAAGTATAAAGGAGAAAAGAGTTAAACCACCTGTCATGACGTCACCCCAAGCTAACCACTGACAACATTTTGGTGCATTTCTCTCCGTTCCGTTTTGCCTGTGCACACACATACGTGTACATAAGTATTTTTTAAATGGGACCACACTCTACGGGCCATATTTATCTTGTATATTAATCACAACGTAACATAATGGTGTTTTCCAAAACTTAGTTCTGCTGTGCTGCATGCTGCGAGGACTTTGGGGCAGCAGAAACAAGAAAGCGTACAGTAAAGTCATCATAAAATATATATAAAACTTCAGAACCAGGGAAACGAAGGACAGAACTATGGAAAGCAAGAGAATCTGGGGAGTTGCTAGAAAGGAGCTTTGTCTCAGTTTACGTCTCCCCAGGGTCAGACTTTGAGCTGAGACTTTGGGCGCGAGCAGTGCCCGGCAGGCGCAGCAGGCGCAGCACGTGGGGCAGGAAGTGAGGCCCGGCAGGGCCGCAGTCCGTGTAGGGCGCTGTGAGCAGGAACCGGGCCGGCGGGCCTCGGACACATTGTGGGTTCGGTTCTGGACCACAGTAATAGAGCGAGCATTGTAACAAAGCAAGTCGTAACCCTTTTCTTGGTAGAGGTCTTCCCTTCCATTTAAAAACAAAAACAAGAGAACGCAATACCAGGGAAGCATTATTCACAATAGCCAAAAGGTGGAAATAACCCAAGTGTCCATCAACTGATGAACAAAGAAACAATGTGGTAGGTACATATAGTGGAATACTATCCAGCCATAAAAAGGAATGAAATTTTGATGCATGCTACAACATGGATGGACCTTGAAAACCTTATGCTTGGTCATGAAATAAGCCAGACGCAAAAGGGAAACATGTAATTCCCCTTACGAGGTACCTAGAGTAGGCGAATCCTGGTGGAAAGTAGAACAGCGGTTACTAGGGGACGAGGGGAAGAAGAGAATGCGGGCAAAAACGGAATTTACTTTTTCATTTTATTGGGCCGAGGGACCATGCTTCTCTGACTACCTTTAGGGACCCCAAGGAGCGTAAGAATAAGTTGGGTTCCATTTGCCCCAAACCCTCTCTCCTTCTTAGAGAAAGGTATGGAAGGGAAGAGAGAATTGGAGGGAACTTAGGATGAAAAAGAAAAAAATCACCATGTTTTGCAACACAAGCAAGAATTTTTCATGAAGCAAGCTGAGACGAACCGGTACGTGGATTGGAATGCGAGGTGGTCGAGAGTGGGGGCCACGTCCTGCAATGCACCTCCCACTTCCAGATACCGCAGTTCTCCCAGTAGGAAGCAGACAGCTGGACAAAGCCGGGGCTCACCGACAGAGAGTCCGAGCTTCCCCACGGAATTTGAGAGGATAGATCCCAGAAGGCATGGCCTTCACACACTCCCTCGAGTGAGCACCAATTCCTACCCACTCACTCAGTCCCCTGCTTTCCCCGTGACCATGCCTTGCTCCTCAGCTGTCATCTTAACAGCACTCATGGTCCACATGAAACAATATGTTAAAGTGCTTTAAAAATGACTGCTGTGACTGAAGCATACATCTAGGCTAGCGGGAGAAATCCTGAACGAAAACTGGCATTCTTACAAGATCTGGGTGGGAAACTACTTTCTAAGCCCAAGGACAATGGAAGACACCACAATAGGAAAAGACTGAAATACAAAACTGCACAGAAATTTACAGGGTTTCTAGATCTAAATAATAAATGCGGACCTGAAAACAATGATGGGTGGAACGTATGGCAAACAGGACAAGGGTCTAAAATCCGGAAAACCCAAGGTGCACATGTACAGTGATTAACACAACATCCTCTCGCTCCCGTCAGAAGTTGGGGAAGGATGGGGTCATGCGAGAAGATGAAGTATAAGTATCTGTAATGAATATTTAAAAGTAATCAACTTGAGCATGAATCAAATTCTAACTATAATGAAATTCATTTTTACCTAATTACAACAATATGCTCGTGTTATAATGGCTATAATGGTTATATGGAAAACAAATACAAAATATGATACAGTCGTTCTATGATTTTAAGATGGGCCTTTTTCCAACATTGTAGTGTCTCTTAAGTCAGGATGATGTCACAATTGCTGGCATGTCAGAATTTAATTGGCAGCATTCTTTTCTTTCTTAATGGCACCTGAAGTAGTGATGCAGCTTAGATTCAGTCAAATCTTTAGCACTTTAGGTTCAATATACCTTGATACACCACACTGTTAACAGTGGTTCTCATCGAATGGTAGAATTACAGGTGATTTCTCCTTTCTTTATTATACTTTTCCAGTCTTCTAAAACAAACATGTATTTCTTTTATCAGCAGAGAGTAAACAAAACCAAACCTGGTTCTAATCATAGCTGTATAGTCCTGAGGAAGATTTATGCTCTCTGTACCTCAGTTTCCCTACTGTCAAAATGGAATGAATAATAACTTCTCTGCATAGCTCAAAATATGGACATGTTTTGTGAAATGTCGAGCGCCTATTCAACATATGATTTAAATCTTGACACTCATAGGACATTCACTAACACGTGACATCCACTCATGTATTTGTAGAATATTTGATTCTTTCTGAATGCCTGTTTATCATATTTGATGTCTAAACTTCCTGTGGATAGAAAAAGAAAATTGCCATTATTTTTCCTGTTTATAAATAAAATCAAGGCCCGTTTCTCTGGGTGGTACAGAGACTTGCGTCCTTGGGGTCAGCCCCGTTTCCTCTACCCCTCCTTGTCTCCCGGTCCCTCATTGTTGGATCTTGGTTTCAGGAAACACTTTGAAATGATATTTTTTTCACCTTAGAACCCATGCCGTGTCCGCACATCTGATAACTGAGAACACATCACCTCCACAACCTTTTTTCTCTTTAGTGATCTTAGCACATCTTCTGACATCTTCCTCTTGGGCTCAGTCCCAGTCTTCTCATGCCTCTGGACCATTAGGTCCTGGTCAGTGATTTACCTCATGCCACTGCATTTGTCTCAAGCCTTGTGTCTGCTTTCGGACAGACAGTAAAGGCAAGATAATTAACCTTCAAGAGAATTACTTTCCTGTGTGCCCCGTTTCACCCTGAGTGGAGAGGGGCAAGAAAAAAGCAGCATTTGTCACCTGCTTCCCTGTGCTCTGCGCTTCTCTTATTCCTAATTCTGCAACCACTTGTCTTAGCACTTCAGTCTCAACATTGCATTGTTCCTCTCTGTTGCCTCTACTACTGTTTCTTTGTCTCAGTAATTCAAAAGGAAAAGAAATGGCAAATATATCAACTGCAGCAGATTGCATTGGGCGGGTGTAGCAGAAAGCCCCAGTAACAACGGCTTAGGAACTAGAAGCTGACTTTTCTCACATAGCAACAGAGCTCTGCGGTCCCGGGTCACCCGTGTCCCAGTACTTTTGGTCTTTCTGCTCTGGTGGCCTTAGATGGTGGCTCTCTCACGTGTGCTTACAAAACAACTCCTCCAGTACCAGACGTCATGACCACCACCAAGGCAGGAGGAACGGGAGAAGAGAAAGGCAAAGACGTGTGCCAGCTGAACGGGTCCCTCGGAAAGAACTTCCTTGGCAGCCCCAACTTTGTACTGGGGCTTAGCATTGCGTTAACTGCCCTCATCCCGTCCGCCTGGACATGCTTCTTTGTCATGAACACAGTTCAGGTTCCTTTACTGAGACAGACAAGGACAGTGTTGGTCACGACAGTATTGGTAGGTGACTTAATGGCGTGTCCTCTGAAAAAGTATTATCTGGGCATTTTGGGGATTATTTTGGAAGGTCGTCTCTGAGTTGTTGATGTCTTGATCAAAGTTTTTGCAATCCTGAGAATTTTTCTCAGTTTTCTTAGCGATCTGTTTTTGGGGTGCTTGTTTATTTTAGCATCCTTATCAGTCTCAGTTTGGATATTTCTGTTTTGCAAAGTCTACCAGGTACTTTTGCTTTGTTTATATCTATTCACTTAATTCCATATTTTGGATTTGACTCTCCATTTATCTTCCAGCTCACTAATTTTTTCCTCCATTGATGACTGTCTGCTGACTTTATGTTTCCAGAAGATATTTATTAAGGACCTACTATGTGTCAAATACTGGGATAAATATTGGAAGTTCCTCTTTGCTGTCCTGCTGCCTTTCTTTATATTGCTATCTTAATAGTTCTTGATTTGTAATTATTTTTTTAACATCTTCAGGACTTATTTATTTCATAATTGGAACTTTGTACCTTTTGACCACCTTCACCCATTTCACACATTCCCCCACCGCTTGCTTCTGGCAAATTCCATTGTTTTGTTTTGTTTTTTAGATTCCACATATAAGTGAGATCATAGGTATCCGTCTTTCTCTAGCTGATTTGTTTCACTTAGTATAGCGCCCTCAAGATCTGTCCATCTTGTCACAAAAGGTAGGATTTCCTTCTTTTTATGGTTGAATAATATTCCATATTGTGTGTATTTATTTACACATTTTACTTGTTGATAGACATTTAGGTGTTCCCATGTCGTGGGCTACAGTGCACATGAGAGTGCAGATAATCTTTTCAAGTAAGTGTTTTTGTATCCTTCGAACAAATACCCAAACGCGGAATTGCTGGATCATAAGGTAGTTCCATCTTAATTTTTTGAGGACTCTCGTACTGTTTTCCATAGTGGCCGCACAAAGTTACACTCCCACCAACGGCGCACCAGGGTTCCCTTTTCTCCACATCCTTTGTCAATGCTTGTTATTTCTTGTCGTTTTTCTAATAGCCACTCTAACAGGTGTGAGGCTAGTATTTGGTGGTTTTGATTGGCTTTCCCCTGATGATTGGTGGTGTTGAGCACCTGTTCATGTATCACTGGCCACCTGTTTGTCTTTAGAAAAATGTCTATTCAGATCCCCTGCCCATTATTTAATCAGATTGGGGTTTATTTTTTGCTATTGACTTGTGTGAGTTCCTTACATATTTTGAATATTAACCCCTTATCAGAATATGATTTACAAATATTTTCTCCTACATGGTAAATTGCCTTTTAGTTGTGTTGGTTTCCTTTGCTGTGCAGAAGCTCTTTAGTTTGACGCCATCCCAGTTGTTTGATTTTGCTCTTGTTGCCTTAGCTTTTGGTGGTTTTTAATGCTTACCTCTCTTCTATCTCGTAAAGTAGAATTTCTTCATTCAATCTTGTGCATTTGGGAGGTCCTTCCTCCTTTAGTTTCTCTGGCTGTTTCCTATGACCCATTTCCAGTCCCAGCAGAATCTCGAGACCTTTCTTTGGGGTTTAAAATTTTTTAAACTGAATTTATGTTACATTTAGCATTTTCTTCACTAAGGACTGTTTTATTAATTCTGGCTGTTGCTATTTCTGCTCCAGGTATTATATTATAGGCAATTGGCATGCTATATTATTTCTTGACCAACCATATTTCTTACTTTATTTTTTTTAATTTTTTAAAAAGTTGCTGAAGAACCACAGATTTTTTATTTTTTAATTTAACAGCCTATGACCCAGGACCAACACCTGTAAAAGGAAATGTGTGAAAAGCTTTGACCACATATACGTGTGTTCCATTTCATAGAATGATGTGTGAAGACTGAATTCTGAGAGTGACAATTTAGAGGAACAACACCGTTTTTTTTCCTTCAATTGAGACACATTTCCTGAAGAACATGAGGTCTGGGGGCTATTTGGGAAGAGTTGATGTCTTGCTCACTCTCTCAACAATCCTTTGAGTTAGGAAAGCAAGGCTCGGAGAGAGTTAGGACTCCCCAGTACACACAGCAGGTAAGTAAGAGAGTGCATCAGCTAGGAATTTTGTTCAGCTTCCTGTGAAAAGACTCGAAACGCACACAAGGCTCTATTTACTCCTTCCCAGAAGAGTGGTGGGCACCGCGTGGAGGCCGTGCAGGGCTGGAGCACTGGCTGTACATGGTGGACAGGGAGGGGGCCCCTTCTGCTCTGCTGAGCCTTGGGGCGCCACGTGGCTGTGGGAGCGCCGGCGCCACATCCACAGCACAGGCGCATCCGGAGGTGGGACGGCAGGGCGGAGGGG
>PVJL010011593.1:0-41899 GCA_004026885.1 Lyroderma lyra
CACACACACACACACACACACACACACACCTGACACACACACACCTGACACACACACAACACACACTTGCACCATGAGGTCACATGTCACACACGCACACGCTAACCTACCCCACGAAACATGCTCCCACGCCACTGCCACACATGACACACACATCACACACTCCCACGTCACACGTCTCTCCTCTCTCACATGCTCACACACGCACACAATCACACCTGCGGCCACGCCCATCACACATCCATTCCTTTGTTTTCTCTGTCCCCAAGAGAGCCCCAGGCCAGGAGCCCCACACGTGCTAGCGCCCAGCTGTGTGACAGTGCAGGACACCGGGGAGAGACCACCAGTTAGGGAAGGTGGTGGCTGTGGCTGCCGCGACCTCGGCCAGTCACACACTCTAGCCACAGGCCACCCCGGCCCAGGGCGGTCGAGGGGCCACAAGCGCAGCCGCTCCGGGCGGGTGGGGCTGCCCGCGCCCCCACACGCTTCCTCTGCACCTGCTCTGGGCCCTGCCCTCAGCTTCCTCGTGGTGTGTTGGAGAGCAGGTGACAAGTCTGGTGTGCGTGGGCCCACCGGGGCACCTGGAGGCTCTGTCATCACATCCTCCCAGAGGGTGAGGGACTAGCCTGCATCCTCCTTGGGCACCAGAGGCTGCAGAGCCTGGAGGTGGGGCCCTGGGGACCCACCGGGAATGTCACACGCAGCGCCTCCAGTGCAGGATGGCCCCACACGGCTCTACGTTCAGAGGCTCTTGCAGCACGCCTTCTGCTGGGCGTCCTGAAAGCCATGGGACGTGGGCAGGGCAGGGACCGTCCCTGTTTTGTCGATGAGAAAACTGAGGCCCGAAGCTAGAAAGGGCCAAGGCAGGACCAGGACCGGGTCTTCTGTCCTGAGCCCAGAGCTCTTCCCAGGGACTTCGTGGCTGATGGCCTCAGCATGGCCCTCTTTGCCCTCAGTCACTGGGCCACGCCCGTGGACCCTGGAGTCCCTAAAGAGATTGCTCTGCCAGGCTGCTGTGGCCTTAGGCAGACCTGCTGTGTGACTTGTCACACCCTCTCCCACCATCGCCCCTGCGGTCACTGGACAGAGTGGCCTGGGCCCCTGTCAGAGGGCAGCACCTTGGGGGGACAGTTGAGGGAGAGGAGCAGTGGCGGGTCTGAGGCGCTGGGTGAGCTGTGGTTACGACCACAGGGACAGTGTCCTGTGGGACAGAATGCCAGGGATCACCTCGTCTCGCCTTCACTTGCTATTCCCACAGTGCAGGCGCCCCAAAACATTAGTCAACTGAGTTCAACCAGCGCCTCGGACTCAGGCCACGATTCTGTCCCCACAGGTCCCTCAGGGGCAGGGACGTGAGGACGAGGCCCTTCCATCCCGAAGGCAGGGACACCAAAGAGCACCCGTAGCGCACGGGCGAGCCCTCCGGGGAGACGTGTCCATGGCAAAGACGCAGCCTGCGTGGTGGTTTCTAACGGCCTTTAGGGTCTGCCTCGAGGTCCCCTGACCCTGGTGACCCCTTCTCATGTAACACAACATGTTTTCTGTCCCCGACTTCCGCTGTGGTCTGCTGATATTTTCTTATTTTAGTCCCAGGCAAGCGAGCAAACAAGACGAGCTGCCACTTCCTCATTTGCAAGCCTCGCTCCTCGCTGGGCCACAAGCTCGCTCAAGCTCCGGACCGGGACGGTTCCGGGCGCGCAGTGGGTCTCCGTCCCCCGCTCTGGGGGCCCTTGGATGGGACCCCGCTCTGGGAGGAGCCATGGACCTGTGGCTGTGGGCACTTTACTTCCTGCCAGGTGAGTGCCGCGTCTCGTGGGGTTGGAGCGGCCCCGGGAGGGAGGGGCTGGGCGCCTCCGGCCGTCGTTAGCTTGTGACAGATTTAGTCACAAACCGGGACCACGACCCACCCTGTCCACTCCGGACACATCTCCTGTTCGGCTCAGGCGCTGATTCTTAGAGGCGGACGGTGTCGCCTCTCCCACACACATCGTCAGCCCGTTAGTGTGGGATCTCACAGCAAGTGTCCCCAAAGTTCTTCGTCCCTCTACATCCCTTTCCTTGGGATCGTTCCGTCTGGATTCTCATCTTTCCGCTCTAAACGAAGACCCCCCAATCCATTGGGTAGCCCCGTGTTCCGCATTCCAGACCTGGGTGCTCCCAGGGCGCCCCGCCCCCCGCCGCAGGACCCGCCCAGACCTGCGCCCCGGAGTACCTGACACCTCACTTCGAATCCCTCCTTCGTCGCTGGGCATCCGAAACTCCAGGGTGGTTTTCAGCACCTCTTGCTACGACCCCCCGCCACACTTGGACCCGATCGAGGGCCAGTTCATGTCGTCCCCAGATCTCCATTCACGGGGACGAGGAGCCACACCAGCCTCTACTAGAGAGGTAACGGGGGGACGGCGGGGCAGAGAGCACGGTCTTGTCCGAACGGTCTCCCCACTTCCTGTGACGTGACCCGCCTGCAGTTCCAGAGTCTTCCCTGGAGCTTGACTCCGATCAGAGGGTGGCCCTCCCCACTGTCCGCGGAACTGAGCACGAGCCCCCCTGTGCCCCCCTTTGCCCTCTGAGTGACCCCACTCTCCTGGCCTTCCCTGACCTCCAGCCTTGAACTTGTGCTGGATGTCCTGCCACCGGCCCTCGCTCGTGCCGGCCTTCTGCCAGAGCGCCCTCCCGCTCACCCTCACCTTTTAGGGGTCCTTCAAAGCTCACCTCAACCCTCAGCTCCTTGTCAGAGCCCCCCCTTCGGGGACGCCCACGGCAGGTCCCTCGGCCTCGCCCCGGGGCTCAGGGGGTGTGACCCAGCAGTAATCTCCTTCAGGGTCAAAACGGACCTTTATCCGTCCTTGCTCTCTTCGGGGGGCTCGAGCATGGACGCAAGTCAAGTGTTGGTTGACTGGAACGTGGAAAACCCTAAAGGCCCCAGGGAATGGCGTCCTCCGGAGACGTCAGACTCGGCGACAGGCGGCAGGATGTGGGCACGAGCACGCTGGGGCCCGGAGGGGAAAGGGGCGAGGAGGGGACGCAGGAGCTGTTTGTGTGTGCGTGTCACGGAGGTTTGAGACGCATGTCAGATATTCACGTGGAGTCCGGGTGGAGGTGTGTCTGCAGCTCAGAGGTAAAGACGACACGGGAGATACGTGTTGGGTGACGTGTGGGCGGCGCTGGGGGTAAATGGGCTAGTGTGGTGGGACAGTGAGGGGCTCCGGGGACGGGGCAGGCCCCAGGACCGGGCCGGGGGTGGCTTGACTTTGGGGGGTGGATAGAGAAGCAGAAGTAAGGAAGGACATGGACAAGGGACAGTCATTGGGAGTGTGGCCTCAAGGAAGCCAAGAGGGGCATGTGTTGCAAGGTCAGAGGGTTCAATCCTGACGTCAGGAATTTACGAGCCCCCTGTCTCCTCCCTCCCGGCTGGACACGCTCCCCGCCACACACACCCATGCACACACCCGTGCGCACACACACACGTACGCACTCACACGCACCCTTGCTGGGTCCCCACGCTCCCTACCACAGCGAAGACCATCGTCACGCCTCAGGTGCCCCCCACCCAGCCCTTCGGGTCACAACAGAGACGTCTCTTCTTCCAAAGAGCCTTCCTCAAACTCCACCAGGCCTCTGCCACAGCCTGGGCCAGGCGCCCCTGCCTGCTGCTTCCAGGAAACCCCGTGTGCCTCTTCCCGGGGCCTGTGCCACAGTGCTGTCCTGGCTGTCCACCTGTGTGACCCACTGAACGACTCACTGGCACATGAAGGGCATTCCTCCATGCTTGCGACTGATTGAATGGCTCCGAGCAAAACAAAACCGGACGCAAACCCCGGCGCAGCAAAGCTGTGCCACGCATCCCGACCCCACCCTGAGGTCACGGGCTGGGGGTCGTGTGCTCTTCGGGGTCGCCATGGCACATGCTCTGGCATCCGGGACGTAAATAGGGGTGCGGGTGGGAGAAGGCCGGGCTGCAGGGAGGCTTGTGCTGGTCGTGGGGACGGGGCTGGATGTCGGGATGCGCCTGGGCCGGGGCGGGCAGGCGGGCTGGCGCCGGGGCGCGGCTGCAGACGCGCACCCCACGCTCCGACTCCTTCTCCCCGCAGTGGCCGGAGCTCTGTGGAGGCTCCCGGAAGTCAAGCTGGAGGGGACGCTGGGCGGATCCGTTACCATCGAGTGCCCGCTTCCCACGATGCCCGGGAGGCTCTACCTGTGCCGGGAGGTGGACGAACCCAGAAGCTGTGTCACCGTGATATCCACCAACTTTGTCCGAAAGGGGTACAGGGATCGTGTGGCCCTGAAGCTGTGCCCAGACCAGAATCGGTTCCTGGTGGAAGTGAACGAGCTGATCGAGAGTGACAGCGGCGTCTATGCGTGCGGGGCAGGCTCCAACACGGACCGAGGCAAGACCCAGCAGGTCACCCTGGATGTCCACAGCGGTAGGTGCCCCCGTGATGGAGACTCAGCCCATCCGGGAAGCGGTTCCATTCTGGAATGCAGGGACAGCAATCGCACTGTGGCGGTCCCCAGACCGTAGGTGCCAGTCATAGTAGCCAGTCCAGTAATAACTGGGATTTGGATAGTTGAAACCTCTCAGAGTCAATGAACTTCATGGTCCACAGAGTTTTCTATCCAAACAAGACAGGTGCTCTGCTTGTGTTCGTACTGACGCCACCCCACCCAGCGCACAAGGAGGGTGGGGGTGGGGGTTGAGATGGAGGAGAGGCTGAGCCTCAGGGGCATGGGGATGCACAAGGACTCATGTGATTGTCCCATGAGACAGATCATGGGTCACTATACAGGAAAGACAGTCACTTCTCGAGCCACATTTGTAAGTCAAACTTGTTACTTCATGATCTGATCCTTCCCTGCTGTTTCTACTGGATCCTGACGTCCTCACACGCACGTAGCACGAATTTGACCGCCCGGGCCCCCGGTGGTTTTACAGGGACTGTTGACGGCCAGGGTGAGAGTTTCCCTCTCCGGGAAGCTCCCGGCCGGGTTCTTTTCCTCTCCTCTTGCTGGACCCTGCCCTCCTGCCCTCACTACCATCTACCTCAGTCAGTTTCAGCTCCTACCATTGACCTTCCCCAAGGCATCCGTCTCCTCCCGGAGCCCCTAGTGTATTCCTCTTGCCTCCAGGGGTGTATGAGCCATTCTGGGAAGAGGAGGAGGTGCCTGAGCCTCCATGGTTCCAGAAATTTCTGCCCCCATGGTTCAAGATGCCTGCACGTGCCAGTTCTTTTGAACTCATATCTGAAGGTCAGTGCACCAAAGCTAAGGGTGTGTGGGGGGTGATGTGGCATTGTGAAGGTGGTGGAGGGGGTTCTGTTTTCAGAGGGTGGTTGGCAGATAGGAGCTGGGTCTCAGATGTGACTTCCCCGCCTTCGGGGACGGTGCCTCCCTGAGATCTGCATGCCGGGTCCGTCAAGCCCACCCTACTGCCTGTACACTCAGCCCTCATTGCGGCACTTACATCGCCAGTAGGTGGCAGCACAAGCAATGCAGTTGGTGCTCCATTCACAAAACCCAGCTCTTTTATGAATGGACGCAGGAACTAGAACTGGACAGACGTTTCCCAGCTGGAGGTCCTTATGCCTCCTGCTGCCCGTAGGGCCCTCTTCCACTTGCTGGCATACGGTGATGTGAACAACTCTATTTTGCCATAAGGAGATTAATGATGATACCTTTACACTTCTGTAAGCATTGTTCCCTTTTAAATGCATTTTGGCATGCAAATTGTCCATCGTAGAGGTAGATACATGAATTGAGCATTATTTCGCTAGAGGACCCTGATGAGTGCCAAGAGGGGTAGTGTAACTGAGCACATCACATCGTCAAGGTTGTGACTGACAGGTGCAGATGGAGGAGACAGACAAGCACGTGGCTGAGTGGGAATGAACTACACACAGGGTCTCTCCACACTCAGAGGAGGGCAGGCTCTTCTGCCTGGAGAGTCAGGGGAAGGTGCCTGGAGACAACGTGCTGGAAGCAGACATGGACAGAACTTACTAGATATAGATGGCATACTAAGAGCCATGAGGAGTGCCAGGACGAAGGTAGTCCAGATAAAAGGGAAGAGTGGGTTCAGGGAAGACACGGTGAGCCCGCCCTGCTGGGGCCCAGCGTGTGTATCTGGAAGGTCCCTTTTCCCTGCTAGCTCCTGCAGTAAGCACGTCAACTCTAAGGACAGAGGTCCCGCCGGCACACCACCCCTCCCCCACCACCCCAATCATCTACCACCCGCGAGTTTCCAGATCCTCTTCAGTGGAACTTGCCGAGCCCACAAGCCTCCCGCCATCCACCACGGCCTCAAAGATGTCGGCACCGGAAGGCCGGCTCAGGTCGCAGGCGGCCAGCTACCACCACACCAACCACCAGACCAGGCTCCACAGGCAGAGGTAAGGGGCTCCCGCCTCAGTGGGCTGGAAGGCAGGCGACACAGTCCAATCAGGACACCCACTGAAGTCTTCCCAAAATGCCTCCCGACCAAGACCCTCCTTGGCTTTGTCTGTGAAATAGACGACCCATGAGTGTAGGACATTAACTCGTTAGTCGCCGTAACGTGAATTCACTTGTCAGTGCCCCAGCGGGCGGCGGGCCTGCAGAAGCAAGACCCAGATTTTTCACTCTGCATTCACTCAGATCTGTTTTGATGGGGAAAAATTAAATGAGAATAAAATGAACTACTAAACTACGAACTATTAAAATTACTTTTCACCTGTTACTTACTTTCTCAATGTGGCTCCTAGGAAAGATAAAATGACATATGTGACCCGCATAACTTTGGCGAGGGTATGACACCTTACCGAGTTGTTTGTACAGAGCTGCCAATGTAAGTGCACGGTGGCAAGTTCATGAACTTCACTGTCAGATTTTAGGGACAATGACAGCTCTGATGGCCATTTCAGAAAGAGTTTCAAAATTGCTCTGAAGGGTGGACTAGGTGCTGGCATTGGTGCACAGCTTCCCAAGGGTCGCACTTCAAAGGTGACCCTAGTGCTAGTCAGCAATGAGGTATGGAGCAGTTTTTCTAGGATGAGTTCCCAAACTTAATTGTCCCACCTCCTATTCTAAGGGACAGCCCTGATGTAAGGGCCGGGTGCAAATCCATGAAAGTGCTGCTGTCCACCACCAGGGGGCAGCATTAGCGCTGGCGCCAACAAAACAAAACAAAAGCTTTATTTAATAGCTGGAATTGGTTTTGCCTAAGCAAAACTACAGACGTAGTGAGGAAAGGCACCTTCAACACCATTTGGGTTTTATAGATGAGGAAACTGAGTCCATGAGACCTAAATGGTTTCACACAGAACCGGAATTCCTGATTCCTAGTTTGGAAGATTACAACAGCCTACCGCTGGTGGAGAATTCAAGTCAATTCCGGCAACGTTTTCTTCCCCCGTACCAGGCATTGTGCTATGGGTCCTAAAGGTGTAGAAAAATGAAGGCATGCCATATCCAGGTCTTCTCTTACTAATGCAAATACAACTATGACAAGGGCTGTAAGCAGCCTGAACACGACAACTGGGGACAGAGAGAAAAAAAAGCATTTCATTTTGGTTTACCACGATTGGGGAAGAAGAGAAGACTATGCACGGGTCCTTTATGGAAAGTAAGGTTTCAGCACGTAGAGAGAAATGGAAGGAAGGCCTTCTAGGCAAAGGAAGCACCATGAGAAAAACATCCTGTTTTCCACGGTGAAAAGAAAAGAACTCATGTCGTATCTGCAGTAATCTCGTGAGGACACTGAGGCGAACGCTCGAAGGGGCTCTGACATTTCCTGACTGCCACTCTGGGCGGGCCGTGACGTTCTTTTTTATTCACGAGGTGGCTCATCCTTACACAGTTCTGTGCAATAGGTCTTACTAGACCCACTTCCTGGGAAACGAGGCTCAGAGACGTTAGGCGACGGCTTCAAAACCACACAGCCAGTAAGAAGCGGAATCTGCATTTGAACCTGGATTTCCTGACTCCGGGACCAAGGCGCTTCTGTCAGGAGGGGCGACAGTTCCCTTAGCAAAGGGACAAACCCAAACCTTGGCCACTCAAGAAAGCTTCCTTGCAGTCCCTCCCTTGCTGACCTCGTCCTCCTCTGTCTCTGTCCTGCCCTCCCCAGAGCCTTCGGCCAGGTCCCCGTGTCCCAGCTACAAGACCAGGGATTTCACATCCTGATCCCCACCATCCTGGGCCTCATCTTGCTGGCAGTTCTGGGGCTGCTGGTGAAAAGGGTCGTCCAACGGAGGAGAGGTGAGCGACTGGGGCTCGGTTAGGGGAGAACCGAGTGGCACAAGGCGCCGGGAGCGTTCAGACCCCCGCTGCGTCTCTCTGGACATCCCGGAGCTTTAGGGGAACGAGGGATGGGGGTGAATGGTCTGGACATGGAGACGCGGAGGAGAGCGGCCGGGGGCCATTTGGTCTTGAGGGGAAGGCAGGGCTGTGCCTCACCCATCCTGAGCACCTGCACGTCGTCGGCCAGCGGGCAGGGGACAGGGGCGGCCTGTCGTTTCCTCAGGCCCGAGGGCGGGGACAGGGCCGTCACGGTCGTCCGACGCCGCTGGCCTCTTCTCCTGTGGCTCTGCGGTGCAGCTCTCTCCAGGCGCGTCCGCCGACTGGCCGTGAGGATGAGAGCCCTGGAGGCCTCCCAGCGGCCCCTGTCGCAGCGGCCCCGCGTGTCGCCGTGGCCACGCTCCCAAAACAACGTCTATAGTGCCTGTCCTCGGCGCGCCCGAAGGGCGCCAAGTGCGGGTGAGCCGGCGGGAGAGAGAGGGGAGCACGGGTGAGCGGGGAGGGTGGGGTGGCGAGTTACGGGGGGCGGGGGCGGGGCGGGGGGGGACCCGGGACAGCTGGGACGGGGGAGCGTGGGGCTGCCGGGCCGAGCGCTCAGGTAGGCGAACGGGAGCAGCAGAAGCCGAGCAGGCGCCCACGCTGCGCCCCCGGGCCTGGAGGAAAGCCAGAGGCCGGGGTGGGGCGGGCTTCTCCTCCCCCCCCCCCCCCCCCCCCCCCCCCCCCCCGCCCGCAGAGCTGGGGGTGGGGCCAGGCTCCCGGCCACGCCCTCATCCTGGCCTTGGGTTCCCCTAGGTGACGGGGAGGCACCTGTTCCGGGTCCCAGCGTGTCGGCACCGCCCGCCCCGCCGCGGGTAAGCCCCGCCCCGCCGCAGGTAAGCCCCGCCCCGCCGCAGGTAAGCCCCGCCCCTGCAGGTAAGTCCCGCCCCGCCTCGCGGGCCGCCGCGGCCCGCCTGGGTCGGCCCAGACTTGGGCGTGGACCGACACACGTACTGGAGCCGCGCGTAGCTGGAGGGCACAGAGGTGCAGGGTGACTCACCCCGCTTCTGAATAAACCCCTAAGAAGATGCATATTTGCCCCACAAGTCACGTCATCTAACCCCAGCGGGGGACTCCTGTAGGCCGAGGCTCAGCCACGTGAGGCATTTCCTGCCGGCCTTAGATCCAAGTGTTTTCCAGGTACCCAGGGTGGGGCGCTACCCGGAAATTCCGCGGGGCTGAGCCGCCTGAAGGGCCTCAGCCACCTGCGTCTTTGCCTCCTGGAAGTCGGTGATCACGCACCTGCCCCCTCTGGCCCACTGTGGAAATCCGCCGGAGGGATAACCCCCCTGCCCCGGGCCCCTGACGCTTCCTTGGTTTTCCCAGGTGTCTGAAGCTCCCTGGCCCCACGCCGCCCCTCCGAAGGGCACCTGTGACTATATGAGCTTCCACCACGAGCCTGCTGCCAAGGGGGAGGGCGCCGACTCAGACGACTACGTCAGCATCTCCTGCCCGACTCACCTCTCCGGCGGCCCCCTTGGACCCAGACCTTGGTGCCAATGAGTCTCATCTGTCTGCTGCTCCGCAACACCTGCACCGCACATCCCACCTCAAACCTCACCCCTGTCTGTCTGCCCCGAGCACAGCTGAGCCCCCCACCCGTCTTCGGGCACCCCTTTCCAGCTCCTGTGACTTCCACGTGGGCTTGGGCCATGCAGAGCATCTGTCCCAGTGCCACCTGTTTCCTTCCCAGGGCATGTGGGGTCTGCAGACCGCCTGATCACAGGGGTTTTGCTGCCTTGGCCCTAGACCACGTGGCACCGGGCTGGAGCTAGGCATAGCTGTTGCTTCTCGAACCTTCCCACCTGTAGAAGCCCCTGGACTGCACCTGAGGGCATGCCTCAGCCTTGTGAGCTAGGACAGGGGCTGGTATGAGATGCCCCCGGCAATGTCTTCCCTTCCTAATGAGTGGAACTCACCCCGAGTCCTATGTAAGCGTCGTTTATTTCCATGCGATGAAGGACCGTACTTTTCGGCACCATCTGTATCTCCCTGTCTCTAAATCCTCTTTACTCTAAGTCTCCCTCCCGTGATGCATGCGAGGACCCTGAGCCCTGCCTTTTCCCTCCTTTAGAAATAGTTTGTCATCTCTTTATCCTTCTGCCATTGCCTAGCACTACTTGTGCACTTACATTAACATGGGTCTGTTTTAGCCATCCAAAACCATTACATCGCTGCTTGCAAACACGCACCTCTTCGCCAGTTCCAAGTAGTTGCAGCAAAGCAGGAGGGAAAACAGCTGGGACTGTGGGAATAGCACTTACATCACGGCAGAAGAGACGTCCCCCCTCCCCCATGAACTCATGATGGCCAGTGACACCATCAGCAGTGTCAGCTTGGCACTGGCACCCTCTGAGGCCACAGACAAGGCGAGAATGAGTAGGACAAGGAGGGGGAGGTTCACCCCGGGGGCGTGGGCCGAGGCGTGCGGGCCAGAAAGGAAACCCGAGGGCCTGCGTGGTCGTGAGCCCTTCACACCGCGTAGCTTACATTCCAAACCAGTGTCCCTCACCCCGCCCCAGTGCCCTGCCCGTAGTGACCATGTGGTTTCCATGCCCTGATGTTCACCTTCACATCCCAGCATCCCTCATTGTTTCTCGACATTGAAAGGTAGGCCAAAAACGAAATAAACAAACAAAAAGCAGTTTAGTAAACATTTACTGAGCACTGTCCCTGCCGCCTTCACAGAACTTAGTCTCACCAATAAATATAACATCAGCTAAAACACTGACGGGTTTAAATAGGGCTGCAATAAATACGGGAATCTGCATCCAAGGGAACATTCCAGGACTGTCGCTGGGGCCACTTAAAGAATGAAGTCTTTGAAGATGCCTGGACCAAACACGGGACCCCACGGTCAAGGGAGGGAAGTGCCCAGAGAACATCACAGGAAGGACACTTCTGAAGTGACACAGGGGACAAGGAGGGCCTTCTGGTCGGGGCATTCAGGGCTGGTAGAATCTGTGCATCCAGGTCAGGAGAATGTCCACCTCCCCAAGGGCCTTGATCCGAGCTGCTCCTACGTCCAGCTAAAGGGAAAGAGAGGCGAAGTTCTGCACTGTGAGCCCCAAACATAGGTTTCCGCCCCGCCCACCGCTTCCAGAGCTGGTCTGACTCCACATCGCGGGCAGCGTCCCCTCTGGGATGGCCTCTGATGACCTCACCCCCCATCGCTCGTCCCCCATCTGTGTGTGTGGTCTGCTTCGGGGGTGAGGACAACGGGCCAGTGAGTAGCTGCGAGCCAGGAGCACGGGAAAAGCGTCTGGAGCCCCTGCCAAGGACCCTGGAATCCCCGTGTGGGTGGGTCTGCCCCCCTGTGCAGATGAGGAAACGGGCTCAGGGACCCCCAGCTCGGGGACCCCTTCCGTGTGCACGCTCTCGGGGACCCCTTCCCTGTGCACGCTCTCGGGGACCCCTTCCGTGTGCACGCTCTCGGGGACCCCTTCCCTGTGCACGCTCTCGGGGACCCCTTCCGTGTGCACGCTCTCGGGGACCCCTTCCCTGTGCACGCTCTCGGGGACCCCTTCCGTGTGCACGCTCTCGGGGACCCCTTCCGTGTGCACGCTCTCGGGGACCCCTTCCCTGTGCACGCTCTCGGGGACCCCTTCCCTGTGCACGCTCTTGGGGACCCCTTCCCCGTGCACGCTCTTGCTCGTTGGGCAGACGCATCGCTCCTTTAGAAAGAGAGCCAGGTCGTCTGTGCTTGGGGCGGCGCCGAGGATGAAGTTGGGGTTTGCTTTGCTGCCTCGATTTGGGAGAAGGTAACATTTTCCCACGGTTTTTGTTGGTTTGTTTTTTTCTCACAAACGAGAGCATTTGAGCTGGGAAAGGCCACGCGTGAGGTTCGTGGTGCTTACGCAACGTTTGCGCTAATTCGTGGAAAAATGGGGCCTTGGGGCCAGCCTGGGGGAGGGACCTGCGTTGCGTCCCCCGGGACCATTGAGGCAGGTCCCCAGCTCCCGGCCCGATTACCCGTCTGAACGCCGCCTGGAACCGCAGGAAGCGCCGGCGTGCGCTCTCCCGGCTGGAGAACCCCTTGTGTCCCTGTTGGGTAACAGAAACACAAGGTCGTGCCAACTGTGGGGGAGGGGCAGAGGCAGGCCCCTTCCCACTCCT
Source organism: Lyroderma lyra (assembly GCA_004026885.1). Taxonomy (NCBI): domain Eukaryota; kingdom Metazoa; phylum Chordata; class Mammalia; order Chiroptera; family Megadermatidae; genus Lyroderma; species Lyroderma lyra. The sequence goes on from PVJL010011593.1 coordinate 12,424, forward strand.
TCCTAGTGATGGCAGAGGGGTTCCCCAGGCCTCGGGGCAGCGCTGCACCCACAGCCTCGGGGAGCCAAGGCTGAACCCGCACGTGTGGTGGGGCAGCCTCCGACTCCCGCCAGGTGGGGTGATCATCCATTTCGGGTGCAGGACCACGGAATCCCTTCTGAGAGGTCGAGCCCTGGGCTGGACTTGAACCCAGAACTGCCGGGCTCTTTCCCTGCAGCCCACGCCTCCCTCTTGTGGAATCAAAGTCAGGACCGGCCCAAAGGCCGAGGCCTCTCAAACGCGCCGTTTCCCAGGGGCCCCAGCTCCGTCCACTCACGCCGGGTTGCAGCTGGGACACGATGACGAGGAAATTATTGGCCAGAGTGGAGAGGGCCTTCAGGGCCCTGAGCTCAGCTGCCTTCCCGTGGTAGCTTCTGAACACGGTGTTCAAGTAGAAGCTCAGCAGGGCCCGGACGAGGGAGCAGCTTTCCGCGTCCTGGGGAGGGTCTGGGTCACCTCGGAGCCGACGGCTGCCCACCCCAGCCCGGCTGAGCAGCCCACGTGTCGCCTGGGCCAGATAAGCCCGAGAGAGGCAGGGGGCTTCCGGGAGACACGGTAAACGTCGGGCCGGCCGCAGCCTTCGGGCCATGGACAGCGGCGCCCCAGTTTACGGGAGGAACCACAGGCCTAGTTCCCCGAACGCCTGACACCCCATCTGCTTCGTGTTCTTGCCTCTGCACCCCAGGACCTCGCTGCTAGCTGTGAGGAGCACCCAGAGCTTGGTGGTGGACAGTTGGCGGGGGAAGGCCCGAAGGAGAGGAAAGGAGGAGGAAGGACGGGGCGTCCTCGCACACGGGGGCTGCCCTCCAGGCCCCTCAGGCCCCGCAGAGCGGAGCCCGGCACCGTCAGTGTCCGTGCTTGGTACGTGGCCCGAGAGGATGAGGAGGATGAGAAGGCCGGGGTGGGTGAGGGGCAGGTGGAAGCAGAAGAGACCCCGCAGGTGCCCACTGCGCCTGCACAGGTGGATGGCAACGCTCTGGCTACGTGGAGACCCGTGTGTCCGAGCCCTAGTCCCCGCCCCCGCCACCACGCACGCTGCCCACGGAACCTGGGTCCTCGGGGACGACCCCATGCGCCGACTCCTGGGGCCCCCTGTCCAGCCCAGGGCAGAGGTGACACCTTCTGGCAGCCTCCCCGAACCAGCCCTCACCCCACCAGCCCCAGGCCAGCCACACCGAGGGGAGCACTGTCCCCGCCGGGGCTCATTACCGGGACGTTGTGTAGAATGTCCCTCTGCAGCAGTCGGACGCTTGTGACGTTGTCCTGAGCTTGCTTTGGGGACAGAAAGAAAACGCGTCTCCCGGTTAGGGGGAGACACAGACACCAACCCTGCAAATACATGCTGCTTCCCCAGGTCCCCTGCGGCCACCCCGTCTGGGAGAGCTCAGAGGACAGCGGGGCGACCCGGGAAGTGCTGGGCTGAGCGGGGCCCCGGGGGACAGGGGGATCCCAGGAGCTCTCGGAGCCTGATCGGGGACCTGCTTGATTCCTCTGAGACAGGAGGAAATAGCCTACTGGGGGCAGGGAGGGGGTGCTGCTTCCCTTGCCTTTGGGGCTCCCCCTGTGCCCAGCCACTCAGTCCGGGTCTTGAGTTTAGAGTCGGGGACCATGGAGAGGAAGGAGCTTTGGAGCGTGTGGGCCCCGCCTCCACCCGCATTGTGCAAATAAGGGAACTAATGGGCAGGGGCTGGGGGTGGGGCGCTTCACGGTCAAGGTCACACGTAGGTGTCCCATCCCGGTGCGCCCTCCTGCTTTGCATCTGGATCGTCCTTTAAGGAGCTGCGCCCCGGAGAAGTCGTCCGAGCTGCCCGAGCCCCCCAGCCCCGCAGCCCCCCAGCCCCCCAGCCCCCCAGCCCCGCAGCCCCCTCTGACCCTCCTTTCCACCTTTAAAGCAGGGCGGGAACGGCGGGGACCCGGTTAAGTAAGCGAACTAGCAGGCGCCTGGGTGCAGCCCGTAAAAGCCCGGTGGGCGGGTCCCGAAGGGTTTCCCGTGACTCCCCACTGGGGCTCCTGTGTCCCCCCGGACGCTGGGTTTATTTTCCCGTGGACTGGCCACGCCTTTCTGGCCTCCGTTTCCACATGTGCAAGGAGAAATCGGGGTGCCTCTGACGTCACACAGGGGTTGTGTAGGAAAATGGTTCTCAAGCTGCCAAGGGCGCCGCAATCATGACACGTGAACACCCCACGCGGGGCCGGCACCTCACTCCTCACCGCAGTGTCCCTCACAGCCCGGAAGGCATCCCACAGGTCCCGGAACACGACCCCCTCCGCTCGGCAGGGCCCAAACTGGAACGTGTGTGCCTGGGCCCCCGGCCCCTGGCTCCAGACCAGCAGCACGAGACTCAGGCAGGGGCCGGCAGCCTTCTGCCCCGGAGAGCCCATCTGCAGCGAGGAAAGAATGGGGGGCCTGCTGGAGGAGGGGGAATGGTCCCCCCACCCCGAGAATGCTCCTTGGCTCTGCCTCCGCCAGCTGGGACACACGGAGGGGGACCTGAGACCCGGGTGCGTCGCAGGGTCAGGATATCACGGACACGCGGCCCCAGTGGGGTGCCCTGCGGTGGAACACCCCGTCTCACTCTCAGCCCCGTGCCCCACCGCGGCCACCCACATCACACACCCGGCACCCCCTTTCTGACCCCATTGCACTTCTCTGAGGAAGGGTGGAGAAACGGAGGGTCCCAGTGTGCCCAAGAGCTCGTACGCGGAGCCCAAACTCGGGGGCACTCGTCCTGCCTGAAGGCGCCCACACACGTGGGCAGGCCTTTCTGCCTTCCCATCACCGGGGGTCTCAGGGGTCCATCCTGGCCCGGGCGGCGGGGCAGGGACGGCAGTCAGGGTGGGCACACACTGTCTGCCACCTGCACTGACGACTCACCGTGGACTCTAAGAATGAACCTTGCAGGTTACTGAGCAGGAGGGAGGAAGCGCACTGCGGGGTGTCACCCCTAGCAACCGCCACCGCCTGGGAAGGAGTGTGCCAGGCAGCCCCAGGCTCCCCGAGGGCACCACGGTCCCTTCATCCTCGGCGTGTGCGCAGGATTGCCGCTCCCTCCTCTGTCCCCAGGGCTTTGCCCCTTTCCTCTCCTCCCTCCCTTGCCCCCTCTGTCCCTTCCTGCATTGCTTCCTTCCCTCCTCATTCTGGGCACTGGTCTCCTGCGGAAGGACGCTCTGTCCCCCACCCCGACCCTCGGAAGGAAGGGGGAGAAGTGTGTCAGAGATGACTGCCCGACACGTGGGCAGAGACGGGGGACCCGGACCAGCACCCAGCACCCTCCGTCACGCAGGTCCGAGCTCCCGTGTCCCCATCAAGGTCAAACTCCACAGCCTTTGGAGCCTCTCCTGAAAATTCATCTCGGATCCTGTGATCTGGGCTGCCCAGACGTCCCGTGTGAGACAGGCCAGGAAACAGCGGTGCCGACCCGTTTCCGACGGGAGGTACGTCGCTCAGCCTGCTCGTAAACGCCCCGCTCCTCCCCTCTCGCAGCCTACATGCTCCTTGGTGTTCAACCAGAGAAAGCAGCTCCTCCTTCACAATGACCCTAAAATGCACGCCGAAAACGCTGGTTCTGCCGCCCCATCCCCCACCCCACCCCCAACCAGGCAGCCAAGTCCTCGGGAACCCCCATACTCACCGCAGGGCCCGCAGGTCACTGGGAGTTTTGCTGTTTGGAGGTGGCCGAGGGGGAGCTGGGTGGGCACCGTCACCGATCAGGGGTGGGACTGGGGGTGGTAAGTGCCTGTCCCCGCCCTGAAGTCCTTTTAAAAGCAAAGGTGTGCAGGCCCGCAAGGCTGTGGGGCGTTTCACACCCGTGGGGGCCCAGGGGGAGGGGCGGGTGTGGAGAAAGGGAAGTTGGTCATAGCTTCCCTCCAGGTTACTTCACTGCTGAGTCACCCCCCACTGTCAGACAGTGGGGGTCAGGTGGCGAAGGTGGCCCCTGAGGTGAGAGGAGACCTGCGTCTGAGTTTTGGCTCTGTCCCAGGCAGCACCCTTCCCTCTGTCACACACCCAGTGCCGTGTGTGACAAAGCACTTGCTGTCCCCCTTTCTCCCGGTCACTCCTCCGCCAGCCCCGTGGCCTGTGGCCACTGTCGCTGCAAGGACCAGGCTTGAGTCCTGGGCTCCTGCAGGACCTGAGTCTTGCCCTCTAGTCCCAGCGAAGGGCCCACTTTTCGTTTTTGTCTTTTCCTTCAGGATCTAGGGCATCACTGACGATTCTAACCATCGCGGGAAGCAGATGCCGAGGGGCACGGCCGCCACGGGAAAGCAGACAGAGTGAACGCGGAGGCCGCGAGGAGGGGGCGGCAGGGTCGGGCTGGCAGCTGGGGCCGGAAGCCGCGAGAAGGGGCGCGCCCGCGGCAGCTGCCAGCCCAGATGCCTATCTCCTGAGGGCAGGAGGGGTGAGCTGTCACGGGGCAGGCTGGGGCAGAGGCGTGAGGTCATGCACATAGCTCGGCAGGCCCCAGGATACCCACCTGGGCTCAGGAGCAGCTCGTTCTGCGGAAGGAGTAACATGCCACAGACATTCCAGGCACACGCGCGCCCGAGTCCCAGGCTGAGCCCATCGGCACCGCCACCGGCAGAGCGAGGCCAAGGCGCGAGCCGAGGACCTCGGCCCAGCTCTCCGCGGAGGTGGCCGGCTGGGGGCGGGCTCGTGTGCGCAGGCTGCGGGCTCACCGTGCGGCCGAGGGAGTCCTCGTCGGGCCACAGGGACACAGTGACAGGCACAGAGCCCTGCTACTTCAAGTGCAACCACAGTGTCGGGGAGCTCCTTAGAGACGCCCCAAAGTCCTGACCCAGTGTGTTTGAAGAAGCTCCCAAGGTGGGTTCTTAGGTAAATTAAAATGTGAGAAAACCATAAAACAAGCAAAGGACCCAACCCGGTGTCTTCAAACGAAGCTCTCCTGAAAGGTGACAGGAGTGGAGCATCCGTGCCCCCCGGGGGACATGAAGCGGTGTCCGCAGACGTTTTCGGTTGGCCAACGCGGTGGGGTGGGGTGGGGGAGCTACTGAATGTGCCAGGGATGCTGCTAAACACCCTGCAGTGCACAGGATGGCCCCTCACCTCAAGAAACCCTGTGAGCCCCCCCAGTGCTGATAGTGCGGAGGCTTAGAACCCGTGGACTAGAGGACAGTAGTGGCGGAGGGGACAGGGCTGACAAGAGAACAGAGAAGGGTGGAACAGGCCCCCGTGTTGGGGAAAGGACGTGGGAACAGAGGGTTAGAGAGCCAAGGTGGCACCTTGGAAGGCGGTGCCCAAAGGCCCCTGGGGGCGAAGAGGACGGGGGAGGCCTGGCTACTGGCGCCCCCAGTCCCCGGGGAAGCTCCGTGCCCAGACTCGGAGAGGGTGGAGAAAGTAGGGCTAGTGCCTTTGTCCAGATCCCTGTATTTTCACCCGAACTCCATCCGGAACCAGACTAACACCTGAGCTGCTGCTGACCTCTCTACTCTTCCCGAGCTCTGGGACCCGGGGACTTTCCTTTCCAAAAGTATCAGGTGGAAGAAAAGGTCCTCTGAGGGTGAACTTGGATTTGTAAGTCCAGTCCCCGCAGCTCCCCAAACTACCCCTTGTTAGGTGCAGTGCCTTGGTTCTGATCATGGCATGCCACCTCTGACATCTGTTATCTGCCGGCCACACTGCAATGTTACGTTGGAGAAGTAGAGCCACTCCCATCCCGCATCCCCTATAAATTCCCCTAAACCTGCAGGCAGGGGTGGCCAGGCTGGTGGCTCCCCGGGCCACAGCCGAAGCAGCAGCACGGTCTTGGGCCGCACGTACAATACGCTCCCACTCACGACAGCTGACGAGCTAGAAGGGAAGAAGGTCTGTGCATCACTTTTTCATAATGTTTTTTAAAAGTTCCATTTGAAGTTTTCGTTTTAATGTCCCCCCAATCCATTTAATTTTAAAAAAAGAAAAAGAGTGTTTACGAGCGCGCGTCGGGCCGCTTTCGCAGCCGCTGTGCAGGGAAAGGGCCTGAACCAGCCGGCGAAGGGAGCCCGCTGAGTCCGGGGGCGCCATCGGAAGCGCTGCTCGTCCGTCCGAATGCCCCCCTTTCTGACTGAGGGACATGCCCTGCAGGAGAGAAGTGACAGGCACGCTGCGCAGGGTTCCCCGAGAGCCGGGGGGTAAGTCGCGTCATGCGTTTCTCGCAGGGAGACTGTTACCTCGGCGTTTGGCTGGGAAGCTCGTGCCGTAGTAGGTGCCGGAGACCTGGGCGCCGTGTCAGCCCCTCGCCGTGTGCTCGGTGCCACGATTCCAGGAGCAGAGGTGAGAGGCGGGTGTCCACTGGTTCACCCCGCCGACCCTCTCCTCCGCCACGGGTGTGACAAGCGACTTACTGCAGGGATGCCACGCTTCGGTTCACAAAACGCTTCCGAGTGAGCTTCCTCATCCGACACTCACCGCCGCCCTTCGAGACGGGGATGACAGACACTTTTCCTTTGCAGATTAGCAAGTTGGAAGTCAGAAAAGTAAAGTGGCCTTCCGTAGGTCACATACGTACATGACAGAATCCGACCTGGGGGCCAGCGCCCGGGGCTCTTGTCTCTCTACCGGCCCTCCCTGCAGCGTATCAGTCTCGCAAACATTCGCTCGTTTACCGACCGACCACTTTGTAAGAAGTGCCCAGCGGGTGTCAGAAGAGGCTGTGCAAAGCAATGACTTGCTCTGACGGCTTCTGTGTAAAATGCCCAGAAAATACAAATCTACAGCAACAGCAAATAGACGAGTGGTTGCCCAGGGCTTGGAATTAGGGGCTGACCGGGCGGGTGGGGGAATGGGGGTGACTGCTGACCAGGGCAAAGTTTCTTTGAGGGGTAAAGAAAATGTTCTAACATTAGATTACGGTGACGTACGGTGACGACCGCCGAACTGCACACTTCAAACAGGTCAGCGCTGTGGTGTGCAAATTCTGTCTCAGTACAGCTGTTACACAACGACCTCAGACAGGCCTCGTGCTTTCACGAGGCCGCGGTGTGGAGAGACACACTGCCACCTGTGTCGTGGGGGCCACTAGCAGAAGGGTGGAGCCTGGAAACATCAAGGAGAGGCGGAATCTTCCAGTCTTGGAACCGTGCTAAAAGGGGAGGAAAGGCTCTCCAGTGGTGGTGACATGTGATCCTGCTGGAGACCATGTCACCTGCACAGATTCCATGGCCACACAGCTGCCATAGGGGACCAAGGACCAGAAGGTTCTGGGAGCCGCTGGTGGAACGACAACGGCTGACTGTTCTTTCGCTTGATGATGGGTGGAAATCAATGGTCAACAGTGACTTAAACACCCCTGAAGGGGCCCTCGGGGGGTTCGGATGCCTCAGAGACGCAGGCCGAATGGACGGACCAGGCCGGCTTCCTCCGCGAAGTCTCCTGGCTGCACCGAACGAGGAGACACATCCAGCATCGAAAACCTCAGCTTCCTCCCCGAGGTCAGGCCCACATCCTGCAATGCATCACCTTAGGGTCCCCAAGGGCAGGAGCATTTTAAATACATGTGTGACAGTGCATGGTTTGGGAGGGAGGGGAAATGGTGGTTACAGAGTTGCCCAAGTAGATCGTGGGAAGGACTTGTGGGCCTTTCCTGTGTCCTTTGGCTCTCACATGGCTTTTCCTAACGGACCTGGTTTTATCATAAAGGAAGAGACGAGGGGAGGAAGGAAGAAGCAGCCTTCAGACTCTCTGGTCTTTAAAAGAGAAGGCACACCCCCGAGTCGTCTCGGAGTCTCTGCACGCGAGCCCCTGATCGTGTGTGGGGTTCTCGAGCACGTGCTCTCAAACCACAGCTCGTGCCTTCATTTTCCTAGGTGTCGTGGACGCGCAGAAGGGTTTAACCTTAATGAAGTCCAAATTATCCATTTTTTAAAACTAACAGATTCTGCCTTTGGTGTCAAACCTAAGCAATGGTTGGCTAACTCAAAACCACAAATGTTTTTGCTCAGGGTTTCTTTGAGGAGTTTTATAGTTGGAGATTGTACATTTAGATCTATGCTTCGTTTTGAGTTAATTTTTATATATGGAGTAAGGTATAGGTTCAAGTTCACTTAGTTTTTGTGTGATACCCAGTTATTTTTTGTGTGATATCCAGCACCATTTCGGGAAAGGACAATCCTATCGCCACTGAATTACCCTCGTGTCTGTGTCAAAAAATCAATTGCCCTTATATGTATGGGTCTTTCTCTGGACTATGTTTTGTTTCATTTATCTATTCGTCTGTTTTTACACCAATATCACATTGTCTTGACTGTAATAACTTCATATAAATATAGAAATAGGATAACATTAATCCTCCAATTTGGTTGTTTTTTAAGTTATTTTGGCTATCTTAGGTCTGTTACATTTTAATATGAATTTCAAACTGAATTTGTCAATTTCTACCTTAATAAGGCTGCTGAAATTTTGATTGTAACTGCATGTAATTTATAGACCAACTTGGGGAGAATGACATATTGAGACTTCATATTTTTCATTCGTTTATTTATGCTTATGAGTTGAAAATGTAACACTAGAAATCAATAACAATATCCATATGCTAAATAATACCCTGGAATATGATAATCGATTTTTTCATTGTTAAATTTATTGGGGTGACACTGGTTAGTAAAAGTTATTAATACATAGGTTCCAAGTATATAATTCTACAACACATTATCTGTGTTGTGTTGTGTTCTCTTTCCATCACCATGTATTTGACGCCCCCTCCCTCCTCCCCCGGCCCCCTCCCCGCTTACCCTCAGGGAACCACTAAACTACTGACTGTGTCCGTGAGTTTTTGTTTCTCTGTTGCTCTGTTTTATATTCCCTATGAGTTACGTTAAAAAAAATAAATACGAAAATTCCTTTATAGTACAAAAAAGGAAGTACCTAGATATCAACAAATAAACATTTGAATTAAAAAATTGAAACAAAAGAATTTTTTCCCCTGAAAGTTTGGACAAAAACGCGGGTGCGCATTCTACATGGGAGCCCATTATATCCCGTAAGCTGTTTGTCAGGCTAATTAGAGGAAACAGGAGGCAGGTGACTGGGAAGCCTGACAGGAGAGGGGGATGTAGGGTAAAAATCTGATAGACAATTAGGTTAGAGTGTGAGGCAGGAAAGCAGAAAATGCCTTGTTTTCAGAGGAATGTAGAAGACCATCTCTCCCATCCCCCTGAGGGGTGGGTATTATCATCCTGTTTGCAGAGGAAGACACTCAACTCCAAGGTTAAGTTTAACACCCAAACCACTCACGTTAAAGAAATGGAGAGTCATGTCATAATTTGAATCCAAGACAAGACATATGAAAAAAGACACCTAAGTGTTTGATCATCTGTGAGCGGTGGGGTTACGGGTTATTTTCATTTTCTTCTTTGTATTTCTCTGTATCTTCCAAATTTTCTCTGTTCGATAGTTGTTATTTGTATAATGAGAAGAAAAATCAACACAATCAAACACATCTGGGCCCGGGCTGAGGGCTGGGAGCAGAGACCACAGGTGGTGAGCGTCGCTCTGGGCGTGAGAGGGGCGTCCACACCAGCCCGTTGATTCTGAAATTGGGGAACAAAAGTGCTGAGCTAAGGGAGCAGCTCCGAGCCAGGTGGGGAGGAAGAGGGAAGGCAGCCCGGCCGGATTCTGGGTCCTTCCAGGCCAAGGAAGCTCAAGGTGAAGAGCACACTGACCTCATAGTCGGTCATGAAGACACAGATTTGATGCAGGACTAACGGACAGAATGCAAACGCGGGGGCCCCGAGCAAGGACTCACCCACCTCCCTGGCAATGACATTGTGCTCCTCCGTGTTTTTAACCCTTACAGTAGAGACCTCCTTGCCCACTGTCATTCGTGCTGCAAGATCCCTGACACCAGACAACGGGAACCTGAAATAAGAAACAAAGCCACGGTGTACGGAGGACCGGGTGCAAAGCCAATGCGGGGAAAACAGGGAGGGCCGTCCCGGGAATCAGACACGGGCGGGAGCCGCTCAGACACGGGAGCGAGCCCAGATGGGAGCGCGCTCAGACACGGGAGCGAGCTCAGACACGGGAGCCGCTCAGACACGGGAGCGAGCCCAGATGGGAGCGCGCTCAGACACGGGAGCGAGCTCAGACACGGGAGCGAGCTCAGACACGGGAGCCGCTCAGACACGGGAGCGAGCTCAGACACGGGAGCCGCTCAGACACGGGAGCGAGCCCAGATGGGAGCGCGCTCAGACACGGGAGCGAGCTCAGACACGGGAGCCGCTCAGACACGGGAGCCGCTCAGACACGGGAGCGAGCCCAGATGGGAACGAGCTCAGACACGGGAGCGCGCTCAGACACGGGAGCCGCTCAGACACGGGAGCGAGCTCAGACACTGGAGCGCGCTCAGACACGGGAGCGAGCTCAGAGACAGAGCTGGGCAGGTGCTGGGCCAGAAGGAGAAGGCCCAGGGTCCCAGGGTCCCACCTGCATCCTTCCTCCCCAGGAGACCCCACTGATGTCATTTTGGAAAGGGTGGAGCTTCAGCACCCAGCGGACCCCACCCACCCTCCACGCTGTGTGTGCATCTCCAAACACAATGAACTGCATTTGGTATAATTAAGTCCACAGGCAAGTTTGAATACTGAGATCCAGCTAGGAAAAAGCAGCAGTAAAGACAACATCAGCTGGAATCGTTAGAAAAACTAAAGGAAGAATTTTTAAGTTCAAGTCAAAATTAAGGTGTCTGTTAAGTCCCCCCGGCTTCGCAGAGCTGTGGATGCTTTGCTGTTATTTGAGGGGGGACGGAATCCATAATCAGCATGTTCCTTTGCGAAAAATACCACGTTGAAGTTTGGGAGCCATTGCTCAGTTACTTTAAAGCTGTGTACACTGTTCAAGAGCAGAGTGCATATTGGTTAGGATGTGTTCATAGCTGATGCATCTCCAAAAAATTCTTTGTGAAGGTTGCCAGCTCCTGAACATCCTCGATTGTGACAGCACGCAGAGAGGCCGGATGCCTCCCACAGACCTATGCCCTTTCAAGGAGATCATATTGAGCTCAAGAGCTTTATCGAGAAATCTCTTTTGTAGAGCACCGGCTCCTCGGGCGTTGCCAGTGTGGAAGGGAATGTTCCTCTTGCTCCTATTCTGGGGCTCCACTGGGTATACAGAGAATCCTTGAGAATGATCAATAATGTCATAAATCATTTGCGACACAGCTGCTGCACCGCTCCAGAACCAAGCCCACGGCGGAGAGGCTGATGCAGGGAGCTGCATTGTACAAGGAGCCGTCTCTGGCCTGCGCTTTGTACTCCAAGATCGAGGGGTGCTCTCTGAGGGCGAACCCCAGCCAGCAGGTCCCCGCGGAGCATCCCCACCATGACCCCCGCAGATCCAACATTCTTCTACGCACCAGCAAAAATCACAGCAAACCTGGAAATGTCCACGGGCTTGGATAGGAAGTCTGAGGACCTGTAACCAGCACTGCCCCCTTGACATCAGGGATGAAGTCAAACTGCAGGCGTGCACGGTCACGTTGGCGCAGTAATACACGTAGGGGGCGTCCAGGCTGAGGGTCCAGGTACTCGGGTCCAGAATTTTCGTGTAACTCTCAAGTTTAGGGTGGACGATATTCACAGTTCCACACATCTTGGCTTCTTCTGCAGCTTTAGCTGCCCAAGCTCCTGTCACCACATGGGCGGCACACCTTCCTGCTTTTGGGCCAATCAGGTTGAAGGGGACAGCACTGAACTGGCCAGACCCACCCCCCAGCCCAAAAATCACCTTGTAGCTGTCTGGCTATTTGTGCACAAGATTCTCTGGGCTGTTAAGAATCTCAGCAAGATCTGATGACCTGTGGCCCGTTTCAAAAACACGAATCCCAACGCCTTTGTAGACTAACAATTCTTTTTGGATCTCTAACGATACCGAGCGTGGCCCCTTGGCAGGCCCCGGTCCGAATGGACCACCTGACTCGGAGCGTTCATGGTGCGAGGGTGAGGGTAGTGAGTCCGTAGTACAGGACCGAACGTGTGCTCAGAGTCTCAGACGTGCTATTTTAAACGGGACAGAACACAACGGCCCCCCGTTTCAAACGGTGCACATGGTCAGCCTACTGGCACCTCGAATGTAGCCCAGTGGGACGAGGCTGACCATATGTACCATTTGAAATGGGACAATGCCATTGTTTTCTGTCCCTTTTCGAATGGGAGGTCTGGTCAGCCTAGCAAGAGGTGTCCAGGTAATATGGAAATCAAGGCTCATCCCCGCCATCGTGCTTCGGAAGCATTTGTCAAACTCCAAGCAGAGAGTACACAAAGCAAACTTTATTCGTACAACACATGTGGACCACACAGGGCTCCATGGCTGGAAGATGCGCCAGTGTGGGGTTGGGGGGTTGGGCGGGGGTGGTCGCCACTTACAAAACACGGCTGTCATTTCACGTGGGCACCTCTCCCACACCCCGCCGTTAGTAGCCATTGTTTCAGTTTTTAAAATCTCACAGAGCACCGACAGTCAGTTAATGCCCTAAATTTAACAAAAACGAATACCAGCCACTCCGCTAGAATTTAGAGAGTTTGTTTACTGTTTGAAATTACATGGCATGTGCTAGTCAGCTTATAAACGTAATCCATGAAATTTTTAAAGGACATATATGTTAAAGTACAAAAATAAATAGGTTAAATAGCAAAAATAAATAAATATATTAACTCGTAAATATATCCAACAGTAGAAAAGACATTAACAAAATCTTATATTACCACAGTCTAGGGTATGAGGGGGAACACAATCCCAATAAGGAAGCAAATATTAAATAAATACTATACGCTGTGACCAGCACTCGTAGCACGGGATGGTGGTTGGGGGTCCTGCCTCCCCAGGTACGAGGACAGGAATGCTGTTGGCAGGTCATCACGTCCTCTACTTGGTCTCCTCCATCCATCGCAGGAGAATGCCCAGTTCCCCCAAAACTTTCACCACCGCATTCCGAGGCTGCAGCTGAAAGACACACACTTATGTGGTGAGCACCCCATAAAGGGACAGCGCGCACCCCGTAAAGGGATAGTGTGCACCCCGTAAAGGGACAGCGCGCACCCCGTAAAGGGACAGCGCGCACCCCGTAAAGGGACAGCGCGCACCCCGGCGCTCATCGGCTCCTCTCTTGGGCCGCTCTGTCGGAGATTTAAGTAGCACCCTTTCCAAGAGGGGGGGCTTCAAAGAAGTCATGGAACTCGAAGCTCTCACAGGAGGAAGGGAAATCATCGAGTCCATCACCCTGGTCTTCCATAGAGAAACTGAGGCTCAAGGACGATAGCAGAACTGGGAGTGCCCCTCAAGGCTCTCAAACCACAGAGATCAAAGCAACGAGGTGTTTTGGAAAGGAGTGTGTGTGTGTGTGTGTGTGAGTGTGAGTGTGAGTGTGTGTGTGTGTGTGTGTGTGTAGGGGTTGTCTATTGTGCATACTTCGATTGGACAGGTATTTATTGTGCTAAGCAAGGGCTGGTGCTGTCCCATTTCAAACGGTACGTCTGGTCAGCCGAGTCTCACCGGGCCAAATGCAAGGTGCCGGTGCCGTCTGAAATGGGACAGGACCGCTGTTTTCTGTCCGTCTGAAACGGGACGTCTGGCCAGCCCATCCAGAAACACATGGTCCGGCGCCGCCAGACGCGCAGAGGCCGGCGGCTCGGGCACGGCGAGGGGCTGGGTGGTCTCGGAAGGGTGTGCCCGTGTGCGCGTGCCCGTGTGCGCGTGCCCGTGTGCGCGTGCCCGTGTGCGCGTGCCGGCTGCTGCGGCCTCCCGCTCGTGCGGCCCCAAGACCCGCGGGGCTCTGGGACGACTCCATGCAATCACAGCCACTCTCCCTCCGTCCCCAGAGCATCTTCCGGAGACAGCCCGATGGGTGACCCCCGGGGTAAAGCAGCGGGCAAGTCCGCGTGGCCTCAGGGGCTGCTCGCCCGAGGCTCCGGGATTCCTACCGCAGGAATGCCCGTGCCCCCGGGCTGTGACCTCCATTCTCACGACAAGGCCGGCATCGCACTGTACCTCTTCGAAGTGACTCAGGATCTGGCTGTATTTCTCTGTGGCTTCCTTCCCACAAGGGCATGTCATGCGGGCGTGCTAGAAAGGAAGCCACAGAGTGACAACTTTTAGCCAACATGCTGATTTGCCCCCGTGCCCTTGCGGTAGCGGGGGCTTCTGTCCCCATAGAGAAGCCTTTCCAGACCTCATCGTTCGCGACCACTGCCCTCGGCACCAGCAGGAGAGGCAGCCAGCGTTTTAGGCTCCAAAACAGAGCTCACAGCTTCTTTTGAGAAACAGGCAGCGCCAAGAGAGCGTTTGGGGTCACAGCACCCCGTGTTGCCTGCCCTGCCCCCCCCAGCTCTAGCCCCCTCCCGCAGAGCCCCCTGGGACATGACCACTGTCCTAGCTCCGATGCTGACCTGATCTTGAGACTAAGTCCAATGGGCTGCTGACTGGCCTCACGGACCCCGGGGACACTAGTACACCATGGGGCCCCTCACCTACAGAAAAAGCTTAATTCCAGGGTCAAAGACAACTATCATTAACATCAAATCGCTAACATCTTATAGTTCTTTAGACTTTTTGTGCGGAGCAGATAGCCCGATGTCAATAAAATTGAGGTTTTAATTATCTAGTCACATGGCTCGACGATTATTAGAACGTTTGGACTCAGTTTTTCCGTCCACTAAATGGGGGTGAGAAAGAGCTGGGTTGGTTGCTAAGCCACCGCAGCTATCGTGCTGAGATGGGCGCTGCTGCCCAAGACCCTCACTCACACAAAGCCGGAGGTCCCTCTTGATGGCAAGAAAAGAGTTGGCGAGGCTGCTGACCCTCCGCAGCACATGGTGGTCAGAGGTCTTGTAGCTTCTGAACACCGTGTCCAGGTAGAGTCTCAGTATATGGCGGAGGAGGCAGCACCGGTCCGCAGGCTGCAAAGAAGGCCAGTATGGGGTGGGGGGAGCGTGTTGAGGGACAAGACCCAGGGACAAGACCCTCTCTCCTCCCAGAACTCCCACGGGCCAAGCACATACCTTTGTGTCTTGCAGAGACTCCGCCTTCCTCAGGATCCTGATGCCAATGATTTCATCCTGGGCTTGCTGAATAGAAGAAGGCAAAAAAAAGACAGATCAGGGACTGTGGTGCTGAGACCTCTCATCCCCTCCTCACAATGGCCCTGTGGGCCGGGTCCCTTGACAATGGCGAGCCACAGATGTTCCTCCTGGTGAGGAGTCCCCAGCCTGCCCCTGTCCTGGGATCCCACGACTGGGGGACCGAGAGAGACCAGTAGGGAAGGGGAGAGGTAGCCACGTGGTTGTTGGGGTGGGGGATGTCTCCCTCACGTACCACACTGTCCCGTATCTCAGAAAACCCCCTCCGCATCTCCTGGAGGTTCGTGGCGATCGCGCAGCGCCCCAGCTGGAGCGTCCTCAGCCCCGTAGACGATTTCCAGCAGAGATAAAACACCGCCGACAGAAGGCAGACGGGGAGACCGGGGCCTTTCATCCTCTGCCAGAATCTGGGGAGCACGGGAGCTAGGAGCTGACGGGGAAGAGTGTGGTTTACTGATTTTGCCGTCTCAGGAGGCCGATCCAGTCACCAGGGACACGCCTGCCCCAGATGTCCTCGGCGTGAAACTTGGGAGCTCCTTCTGGTTTCGGACGGCCTGGTGCCCTCATCTAACTCCGTCAGAGAAGCCGCAGAGCCCCCCTGAAGAGTGGCCTGTGGGTGCTGGTTCGGGGTCACAGTGTGAGCGGATGCTCAGGGTCCCGGGTCCTTTGTTCTGTCCCCGTCCCAGCCCCATCAGTAGCGCCCAGCAGGTGAGGCCTGCAGCAGCAGGCACTTGCAGTGGGTACAGACAGCATGACATCTCAGGGAAAATGTCAAAACTTGTTTGGGTGGATTGACGTCATCTTCCTTCCCAGAATGCCAGGGCAGCTCATGCTTCTGATCCCTTTACACCCGCAGGGGAGCTGGGGTGGGGTGGGGGTGGGGCGGGGGACAACCCACAGAAGCTGTTGCCAAGCCATCAAAAACACTTGAGGGACATTGTCTAGATTTTACAGCCACCCCCAGGACAGAGGAACTCAGCTTGGTTTGGCATTTGTCTGAGATCAGATCGTTATTTTGGGGATCACAGATTTATTTCAGCCCCGAAGGCGAATAGAAAGTCAGTGACTTCATCCTACCGCCAGGGAAAGGCACGATCTCACCGGCAGTCCGCCCGCCTGCCCGCCTGCCACCCTCTCTCCACAGCGCCCGCTGCAGGAAGACTGCAGTCAGCACACCTGGGGTGACCCCAAAGAGCTCGCCTTCCTGACCCTAACATTGGAGAGGAAAGGAAAGAAAGGCAGCAGGAAGCTCAATTCTTGGGGCGAGGCTTGCTCGGTAAGATGGCCCTTCCTCGTGTTCTAAGGCACAGTGACCGTGGGCTGGGATCAGGGAGAGGAGAGTGAAGCACTCACCTGGGGCACAAACTCTACGAGGGCACCCCAAGTTTCAGGAATCGAGGTCAATCATATTTGAATACAGTATCACAATGAATGAAAACAATCATCCTCGGTGAACAAAAGACCAGCATTTGAAATAAAGACAGGGGACTGTGAGCCACGTCGGAACCCCAGACAGCAGGGAAAATGAGGATTTCTAGAACATCGACTGAGACACAGTCTATGTTTTTACCTGATTAATTTTTTCCCCAGAAAAAAAATATAATATAGGATGGAACTAATAGTGATGGGTCTTCACCGAAAAAGTAAAGTTCTAATAGATTCTGTTGGGGGCATACATAAAATATTTAAACTTACAATAAGGTTGTGAGGTGGATTACAGCTACCTTTTACTTTTGCAATGTTCTCCAACCCCTTTCATGGTTTGGAAGACTAACAGACACGATGTACAGACAAACATGCGTCTTCCTTGCGCCTTGGGCTCCAGTGTGGGGGGCACCGTGCTGATAGTCATGACCACCTACTGGATCTTTCCTACGTGCCCGGTTGATACCACGTCGGTCTGAGATGCTCCCGCATACAGGAAACGGGCATAAACGTACCAAACTGCGGAGCATCAGAGAGGACTGCTCGGCAAATTCCCGTCCAGGCAGGTTGTCCCCGTTTTCCCAGGACTGCAAAGGTCCCGGAGACACAGGACTTTCCGTTTTGGAACTGGAAAGTCACAGGTGAACCTCGGTGAGTCAGTCACCCTACATCTACGTGACCTTAGACGAGTCAATTCACCTCTCTGAGTTTTGTGTTCTTCACCCCAAGATGGTGATAATCAAACGTACCCCAGAGACTTGTTTTGACATCTAGAATGCGCCATAGCGGAGACAGAGGGCAAGCTCTTACCTGAGCTCTGCACAGGCTGCGGCTCCTGTCTCCCTGGAGTCTGTTCCAACGCTAAGAAGCTTCCAGTGATTTATATCGGCGTCACATGCAGGAAGGGAGCTCCCCCAGGCGAGCTGGAACTCCCTCGGGACTTCTCTGGTGGCACCTCACTTCCTCCCGCCCGAAGGCTGGCTTACCGCCGCCCTCCTAAGATGAGCTTTGTCTCCCCGGCTCCCTTCCAGAAGGAAGGTAATTGTGTCCGAGGGGACAGGTGTCTAAACGCCACGCCCTCAATAAACACTTACTAAGTGCCCATTGCAGGCAAGGCCCTGTGAGGGAGGGGGTGCGTGATGCCTCAGTCGGGGCTCTGGCCTCTGGTTGCTCCCAGCCTCGTCGAGGGGACGGGCGTGTGGTCACAGCACCACTGCTCTCGGCATGAGCGTCCGCCTTCTCCGGGGTACGGACTTTCTCAACCCGGGAGAAGGTGGGCGGGAAAGAAGACACCCCCATTTCTCCGTTAAGCTAACCTCTAACCAAAACCCAGCACTGTGCTCGATTTCAAGGCTGGGAAGCAAACACAAACCCTAACGGTACGTGCAGTAGCTGTGACTTCGTCGCTGCTAGGAGCCCCAGATCTCTTGTACCCCCTCACAGCGGTTCCAGGCACCCCAAGCCCAGGATGACTTAGAAATGTCAATCGTTTGTAGGGGCGCCGCTGGGGGAGGGGGAGCTCACACAGGGGAGAGGAGAGCCGAGCCGGCAAGCTCGGGGAGAGCAGAAACGGACCCAGGTGCTAGAGTGAGGCGGGGTGCAGTGGGGTGCGACAACGGGCACTGGGGACAGAGACGAGCGGGGCTGCAGAACTCGGCGGGTACCCGAGAACCAGCCCATGGATGGGCTTGGCCGGAGCTGCGTGGCCCGTAGCAGTCGGGTTGGACGTACGGCCTTGGGGGACCGGGAAGCCCGGCCGAGGGGTGTGACAGGCCCGGGAGTCTAGGAGCCCAAGTTCTAGCTCTCGGCTTACCCGGAGCCCACGGTGCGGTCTCGGACAGGAGAAACCGCTGCCCCTCCGAGCCCCAGCGCCCACGCCCGCGAGTGTGGGGAAACGCACGGCCTTGTGGGGCCTGCAGAGGGGGACACACGTGGGCATCGCTGTGACGTGCCCGGGAGGCCGTCCAGGGCCGCACGGTGCCCGGCAGGCGGTCGGTGCTCCGGTGGGGTGGCCGGGGGGTGCCGTGGCTGTGCTGCGGTTTGTGGGTGCAGGAAGCCAACTTGCGGAAGCCGGGCTTCCGAACTGGGGGGTCAGCGTAGAATCAGTGCCAGGTCAGTGGCAAAGGTCAGCGGGGCGGAGGAGAAAAGAAATAAACCCAGCTTCCGGACCCAGCCATCGTTCTAGAAACCACGGCGAAAGCCCAGCCACTCCTTGTTTCCCACGGCAAGTCCTGACCTTGGAGCTCAGGGTTTTCCCTGTTTCCGCTGCGGGCACCGTCGCTGGCACCGAGCTTCCCGCCCGGTGGTGACACACGGTTCACCTGGGCTCCCCCGTGGCCGGGGAGAGGCCGCCCCGCTGCCAGGCCCTCGGGTCCCTGCGACCTCCCTGCGGGCAGGGCTGGGCCCAGCCGCTGACGACTAGAAGCTTCCGTTTTCAGCTCCCTGGCCTCAGAGCCCGCAGGAGGAGTGACGTCATTTCCCTGTCCCGCGTTTCTTTTCCCATCAGGCTCTGCTCCACCAGCTCAGCTGGCTCTCGCCTTTGCCTCTGACATACCCGGGCCCCCGGGTTGGCTAATGCCTGCCCCTCCCTGCCTGCAGAGCCCCTGGGAAAGCACCCCCACCACCCCGGACTGAAGTGTGGGAGCCAAACCCCAGTGGGGCCTTGAACTAAGCACCTCCTCCCCGAGGAGGGCAGTGACCTAGAGTGCACGTATAGTCCTTTCCGCTCCGTTTAGGTCCACAGGGAAGCATGGGGGCTCTCCACGGGCGAGCACTTAGCTGAGTGACCCCAGGATGCAGAGGTGGGAACCTCCGAGCATGGTAGGGGGACGGACCCTCTAATGCAGGAATTCTTAACCTGGGAGAAGCGGGGGACATCCTTTTTGCCACACTAACCTCTAGTCAAAGGTGAGCCTTTCCTTCAATCACGCGGCTAGGAACCATGAACCATAAGCAGTAGCCGTGACTTTGTCACGGACAGAAGTCACAGAGATTTAGTGTCACCTCAGCGTTGCTTCGGGCATGGCACAGTCATCACGACTCAGAACGGGCAGGGGTCCGGAGGCCTGCTGCTAGGTCCTGTCAGTTAGGGCCCTCGTAACGCGGTCGGTACGGGGCCTCCGTCACGCTCGGGCTTTGGTGGCTGCAGTCCGTTAGGTGCATTTAGAATCATTGCTCTGAGCAGGGTCCGCAGGCTTTGCTGCTGTGTCAGAGGGGTCCGTGGCGCACAAAAGGCTGATTCCTGGCTTCAAAGACAGCCACACAGGCCCCTGGGTGTGACAACCATGCCTGCCTCGTTGTGACACAGTCTGAGAAGAATGGGGCTGTTTATGGGGATGAGGGGAGAGATTGCTTGTTATCTAGGACTCTTCTAGAATACTCAGAGTCCACGTTCATCCTAGGCCTTGGTGGGTGGGCAGGGGTTGAAATTACGTCTGGGGGACAAGGGGGACCTCTGGGCTGGTTACTTGCAGAAAGTCGGGTTTAAGCAAGGCTGAGGTCTGAGGATGGAAAGAGCTAGAACAAAAGTCCCGAGCCCGGAGGCCGACCGTACCCGTGGGGTGGAGCCCTGTGGTGCTGGGCGGGGACGGGGCTTGGAGAGCGTCCAGGCGGTGACCCGGGCCCGTCGTCTGAGGAAGCCGCTGCACTCGGACACTTTGCACTTGGAATCGGGGACCGTTTTCCTCCGGCACCCCTCCCAGGAGCAGGCTTGCTCACGGCTGCGTTGTCCTAGCAACATTCAAGCACTTTTCAGGCTCTGGTCCCCTGCAGAGCCTGAGCCCTGCTTTCCAGTGAGCCTCCCGTTAGCTGGCACTCCCAGCCCCCTGGGCATGGTCCCACGGCCACGAGAGAGCCGTTACCACGGGGGCCGTCTGCACCCTGCCTCGGGGCATGTCACCTGGGGTGGCGCAGTGCTCTCCTTGGGCCAGGAGAGGGGGTTGGGAAGGCGCGGCGGGGTGAGGAAGAAGAGGCGAAGTCCGGACTCGGTACTCCCACACTTCCAGGTGAGCCGGGGCTCAGGTGAGCAAGCCCCCCAGGGGGCTGGGAGTGCAGGACACGGCGGGAGGCGCTGACCTTCCGGCTGCGGGACGTGGAGCTAAGGGCCATCGGACAACCATCAGGGACAAATCCAAACCGCAGCCAGGGAGGCCAGACGGAAGGGAAACGTTTGCTGTGGGAACACCGGGGAGAGGGCCCAGAGGCTCTGCCTGGACACCGGGGCAGCCTTTGCGTCGCCATCCACCCATCCCTTCAAGGGCTGTTTACTGACCGGGTGCAGCCGCTCCCAGGGCAGCTGTCCCCGCGGAGACGGGTGCTGAGACACCGCCGACGTTTGGAGAACCAGAACACGGCTCTGGGCCCCAGGACGCTCACACGGGGCAGAGACGGAGAGGAAAGAGCCCGGGAAGAGCGTTCGCACCCGGCGGTGGCGCCCAGGGGCTTGGGAAGCTGAGTTCGGCATCGGAACGCCAGTGCGGGCCTCTCGGTGGTCGGTAGCTCCCACTGTGCGCCAGGCACGCAGCTTCCACGGCGTGGTACTCCTTGGACCCTCGGGCAGCCACAGGCGATGGGTTTGGTGATTCTCTTCATTTTCCAACTGAGGAGACTGAGGCACAGAGTTTTCTTAGAACGTCTAGGAAAACGTCCAGACAGAGGCAGGCATGCAGGGCAGGGGCGTGCCGGGTCCAACGTATCTCCCGGTACGGAGCCAGGTCTGCCCCATCTCCTGGGCCCGGGGGCCCGGCTCGGGCCGCGATACTGACGGGATGGGGGTTCCACGCCTGAGGTCTGAGGCTGGGCCGACTGAGCATCTCTCCCTAACAGAACTGGAAGTACAGACTCTCTCTAGGACACGCTAGAGCTCCTAACTGGTGAAGGTGTCACCTTGCCCCAAACTCCTGGGCCCTTCACGACGCACTGACCCCTGAACCTCCAGGAGCCAGCAGTGGGCTCTGCCACTCACGTTCAGACATCCATTCGCAGGTGCAGGGGCGGTATCGGGTGACTCCTGATACCGGGGTTGTACTGGGCCTGAGCGAAACAAGGTTTAGACGGGGTCAAGGGGGAGAGTCCCACCCTGGGACGAGCCTGTGACAGGGGGAGACAAGCCTGTCCCAGGGGCGTCTAGGCAGTGGGGAGGCCGCGCGGAGCCTGGCTGACCACACAGAAATGACCAGTATCTATATCCGGGACTCGGCCAAGGGCCCCCTGGACACGCAGAGCGGGGGGAGGCACCGTTGGCCTGGGCAGCCGTCGTTTTTAAAGAGCACGCACACACACACCTACTGGAAATGGTATCTCGACGCCTCTTAATTCCACGGAGCGGCCGTCTCCGGCGTTTGCACACCTGTACCAGCTGAGGCTCGGGTGAAGTACGTCGCCCAAGGTCGCACAGCAAGTGGCGGACCAGGATTTCACACAAAGGCTGATCCTTGGGTCCGGCCGGCCCAACTTCTGGGCAGGTGCCTGAGGACAGCTGCCCCGAGCGTGTGCGGCTGGCAGCCGTTCGCTGCGGAAGGTGACAGGGGAAGAGAGTGTCCTCCGGGAGGAGCCCAGGCGCTCAGCTGTGACAGGAACGTCACGGGACGTGCTCGGAAGCCAGCCTCTGCCCCTGTGCTCTGCGCTGGGCCATAGATTCCCGGGTAACTCCACAGGCTGCTTGCTGGTCAGGCCAGACCCCTTTCACGTGCATCTGGACTTAATGGTCAGCCTTCCGGGCATCCAGTGGAGTCCCTGGGCCTGGGGTGTGATGGCTGTGGCCAGAACGACGTGAACTCCCCCAGCAGCCCGGGGAGAGCGCACCGGAGCTAGGGGGACGGGGCCTGGCCTCAGTTTCTAAATCTGCTCTCCCTGAGCCATGCGGCCTGGGGCGAGTCCCCGCACCTCCCTGAGCCTCAGATAAGCTGTCTGTCTCCTGGGCTCCTCTGAGGCTTGACTGAGACCATTTACGTGAACGGCCTGGCTCACCACTCCATGCAGTCTCCCCCTGCTGGGGTCACAGGGTTAGGGGGGCTGCACCTCCCCGGTATTTACAGCAACACTGGGCGACTGGGGTTCCGTCTCCGTTCTGCAGAAGGAGACTTCAAGGTGTAAGTAACTGGCTGGAAGTCACGCAGGACTGGAAGCAGGTCTGTCTGACGTCGGGGGTCCCGCGAAATCCCTGCCTCGGGTGGGAATAAAGACCCCGGGCTTCAGCCAGCGCCTGTGGTCCAGCCACTCACAGAACAAGTGTCGATCGACACGGGGAAGTGCTCAGGGCGTCAGCTGTTACTGTCCTTGACCTTCTGAGGAGCCCCCATCTAGAGGCTGGTGCCGTGTTGGCATCTCCCCACCTACGCATGGTATCCCGGGCCTGGGGCTGCCTTTGTGCAGCGTCGTCACCATGACAACCCCCCCCCCCATCAGAAACACCCTTCCTAGCTCCACATCCGTACCGGGGAGGACGCATGGAGGGCAGGAGCAGTTAGAAGCGACAGGGAGGGGTGAAGCCAGGGGCAGGCAGACAGAGACAAGGCAGAGACGTGGAGAAAGAGGAGCTCGGGGTGGTGACAGCGGTGAGGAGCCCTCTGACCAGCTTCTTCATCGTTACCTGGGGGCCGGGGGCTGGTTGGGGACTTCAGAGACCCGGCGTGGAACCCACCTCTGCACTAACTCACGGCGGGACTCAGTCATTCTTATCCCTCTGTAGACCTCAGTTTCCCCATCTATTTATGCCCCTGAAGGTCCCATTTGTTTCCAATCGTCCCCATTTATGGTTCTGGACTGACCCTCCCTGAATCAGAGGACACTCCCACTACTTGGTTAAAAAAAGAAGCCAAACAACAGAGTTTATTCAGAAAAAACAATCAGTACAAGGTGCACTTAGAGGATACTCCTCAGCCCACGTCACGCACGTGGGTACACAAGTTCACAGTAAATTCAGGGGAAGCCAACCCTTCCTCCGAGATGGCCCAGGGGACCTTTCAGAGTGGACACGTTTCACTATAAATGGGACAGAACACTAGTGGGGGTGGGGGACCAGACGGCCTGGGGCTCCGCCATGGGGCTCCCAGCCACAGGTGAGCGCTGCTTAACCGGGACGTCCCCCTGCGCCACCTCAGCCCGGGGGGAGAGAAGTCCAAGTCAGCAGAGAGCTTGTCCTGAAAACAGACCCTCATCTGCATGCAATCCGGGCCCCCCTCGTCGCCCTGCCCTTCACAGTGGGCTGTCTCCTCCTGGAGGCCTTGCAGCGGGGCTGTGCACCCCTGTGCTGTTGTCTCCAGGCTCCTTGTCATCAGGCAGGGGACGTCCCTTGATGATTCTTGTCCATCCAGGCCAGAAAGACGTCCAGTTCTCCCAGGGACTTGACGGCAGCCGGCCCCACCTCCAGCTGAAAGCGGGGAAGTCGTTGTTAAGAACCTGTCTTCCAAGGGGCCGTGTTTGCCCAGCATATGGCCCCCCAAACTACTCCCCGGCCGGCAGTGCCCAGCGTACGGCCCCCCAACTACTCCCCGGCCGGCAATGCCCAGCTTACGGCCCCCCAAACTACTCCCCGGCCGGCAGTGCCCAGCGCCCCCCACCGACGAGCAGCGAGCGCACGTCAGCCCCTCAGAGACAGACCTCACGTCCTTCGCTATTTGCCTTCTGGTTCCCTTTTTCCCATTTTTCACAGAAAATGAACCAACTGACCCGCCTTCCTGCTCACAACAGACTCTCAGCTAACCGGCACCCACGGGGACACTGGATAGATGTCCCCCGCACCCCGGAGCATTTGTACCGGTTGCTTGAGCTCCGGTGAACAGAGAGCCTCCTGTACCCCCTCTTCTCATTAGCTTCCGAAGGTCTCAACCCCAGAACGCTGTGCAGTGCGACAGGGAGAGCGCGCTGTCCCCACGCGACGTACGCAAACGCCGAAGCCCCCAAGGAGCAGGTCGTGCCCCGCGTCATGTTGGAAGCAGGGCGGCAACTAGAACCCACATGTCCTGACTTCACTCCAC
The DNA here is from genome assembly GCA_004026885.1 of Lyroderma lyra. Classification (NCBI taxonomy): domain Eukaryota; kingdom Metazoa; phylum Chordata; class Mammalia; order Chiroptera; family Megadermatidae; genus Lyroderma; species Lyroderma lyra. The sequence goes on from PVJL010011593.1 coordinate 36,927, forward strand.
TTGTCCCCCGGCAGACAGAGGAAGACAGATGCCACAGTGCGTGCTGTGGGGCCGGCCGGGGCCGGGGTCCCCCCCCCCCCGCCTTCGTGGCCCTCTGCCCTTAGCGGGGCTACTTAGCCTGCTTGTGCCTAACGTGCAGATAACGGCTCACGCCGTGCCGTGAGGAGTAGGTGTGCCATCCCCGGCGGGCAGTAAGGACAGTACGAGTCTCAGCTGTCGTTAGGGCACCAGCCTGTGGGCCCGCCGCCCCCCGCCCGCCCCCCGGCTCTGCGGGGCATTTGCCTCGTGTGGGAGCGCGGCCCAAATGCAGAATCCCAGACCTCATTCTAGACCCACTGACCCAGAAAGTGCCTTTTAACAGACTCTCTGCACCACACGCAACGCCGTGACAGTTCAGGCCACGGCGACACCTGGCAGGTGACATGTCTCACGCATAGCCGCCTGGCGTTCACTGGGGAGCCCTGTTCCCCCTGTAGCACCCCTGTCTTAAACACTGTGGGCTTTCCCTCAACATTCAACACAGGCTCCTACACGAGGGCGTGAGAAAGGGGGAACCCAGGAAGTCAGCAAATGCGGTGAGACCAGCCCAAATGGAACCGGGACGGCCTGCAAGCAACACTCGTGGGGAAGCGAGTTGCTCTGAGTGGAGAGGAGGCAGAAGGGTGGGGGCACCGTCGATCAGGGTCCCACTCGCCGCCTCCGTCTTCGCCGCCTTCCTCTCTGCCCTCACCTGATCGTAGTTGTCGTGGATGATCCTGGTTGCGTTGGTGGCTTCCTGCCCACAGTGACACAGCTGCCGCTCCCCCTGGGATGGAGAGGAAGCAGCACCCATTAGAGGAACGTCCCACCCTGGCCTGCCCGCACGGAGAGACCTTTCTCCTTCCTCCCCCAGGTGAAGAGTCAGGTGAGTGAACGCAGGATGGAGCCACAGCGGGGCGGAGGGTCTGTCTGTAGCGTCACCCTGCGTGTGACCAAGGCTTTTGCTTTGTCCCCCCGACGGGAAGGGCCAGGAAAGTACGTGCCCTAAGACCCCGCGGAGAACGCAGCAATCCGCAGGGCTGGCCAATCAAATCACGGGTGCAATAAGTCTTCGTGTACGTGGGACAGGAGTCATGACTTCCAGAAGTTTTAGAATCCAAGGCACAGAGAGGTGAAGTCATTTGCCACCAGGTCACACAAGAAATCACTGGCAGGGATGGGGCTCGGGCCCAGGACGTCTCTGGGTCCAAGGTTCGGTTTGGTTTTCTTTCTGATGTTCGATGTTGACAGCAAACTATCAATTTGCAGGCAGTCCCGAGGGACAGGCTATACCAGGGAGGCCCAGGGGTGACTTGGCATGGAAAGCGCACAGGCCAGGAACTAAGAAACCGGGGTGTAATCCTCGGCGTACCCCTCTCACGGGCCAGCCCTGGGGACACTGGACTTAAGTGGTCACCCCAGGAGGATTACGTGTGAGGAGTCCGGCGGGGCGCGGGCCTGGAGGAGGTCCCTGACCGTTCTGTCCCCGGGGCTTTCCTTTGTCTCCAGGAGCCGGTCAGAAGGCCGGTTTGGGGCGGCTCACCCTGGGCTCTCCCAGGGGCAGATGGGACAGAGTCTTGGAATTCCAAGGGGTGACTCACGCATTCCTGCAGCGCCTTCTGCATGTAGAGGAAAGAGTTGGCAATGCTGCTGATTTTTCTCAAGATGTGGGGGTTCAGCTCCCGATGGTCCTTGAACACCCTGTCCACGTAAAACGCCAGGAGGTTCTTGGTCACACAGCACACATCTAAGGGCTACGGACACACATTAGAGAAAGCCTCAGGACCCTCTCCTCTCGGCGTCTTAGAGACCAGAGCAGCCTGTTCGCGTGGGGGTAGCAAGGGCGAGACAAGGGAAAGTCACTTTGGACGATTCACGGTGGCCTTAGAGACTTCACCGCCTCTGACCACATCCAAGCTGCTATGACAAAGCCACTGAGGAGGGATGGCAGTTGATCCCCTGTTTTACAGGACCGAGAAGGCACATTGACAGGCTGGGCCTCTCTCTCCCTAAGGGAGGGATCATGAACTCCCACGGCTCAGAGCAGACGGCCGGGGGCGTTTCCTCCTCTCAGTGGCCCCATCGCCACCTGGACAGCCCCTGCCAGACAGTTAGGGAGCAGTCGGGAGGGAGGGAGCTACAGATAGCGCCCCGCCAGCTCGCTGGCATTAACGCTGAGACCCCCTGGGCCCCACGGGTAGCTCTTCCCCGTGAACTCTGCTGGTCCCCTCCACCGAAGGGGCACAAGGTCGCACGGCTTTGTTTTAATCAAGGAGGGAGGGAGGGAGGGAGGAACAAGATGGAGACCTGCATCCACCTCTTTCCTTACACCCAGACGACAAGGATCTGGGGACAGAGGAGTGACAGGTGAGGCTCTCATCCCGACTCAACCACTAACTAGTGGTTCTCCCCGCCAGGACACCAGTTGGCTCACTTGAGAACTCCGGTTGGGAATAGGTGTCTTTGGGGGTCTGTGTGAGTCTTTCGTGCAGCTGGCGGGCACAGCCCGTGTGTTACTCGGCCGCGTCTGCTGGCCCGGAGAAGCCAGGCCCAGGGCTGCCCAGACGAATGCTCTTATTCCCAGGAGCCAAGGACAGGGCAACCCGTTGCACGTACGCCCTGCACGCCGTCACGCACGCACCTGCGAGCAACTCCCAACCAAACCTGGATCTTCCCGAATTCTGTCAAGGACTGGCCCAGCCGTGCGCAGAGGCAGCTCTCAGTTGCCCCTCCTAGGCCCCCTGCTTGGCCACACGCCCCGTCTTATCCGTCTTATCCCCTCCCGTCCGGTCAGCTGGGCTCCTCTCCCCCGGGGCTTCCCTGCCCTTCCTGCACGGTTTGTGGTCGGGCAGCCTTCGGCTCAAGAACCGACGGGGACTCCCTATTGCTCCATTTTACCGAGAAGCTTGACCGCTCAGCCTGGCCTTCAAGGTTGCCACCCGATCCCCTTCCAGTCCACTTCAGGCCCCTCACACCACCAGCCTGATGGCCTCGCTGTCACCTGACACGCGTGCAAGGTCTTGTATCCCCATTCTCCCATGCTCCCCTTCCTCTCTGTTACCCACTAACCCCCAGCTTCCTATCACTGCTCGTTTTCTTGGCTTCCCCCCGGAACCTTCCACAATCACCCTAAGCCGTAGATACCCTGGGCCCTGTGGGGTATCTCTCGGTAAGCGGCACTTCTTTCATTGCTCACGGGGGCTTCTTTCTAGTACGTTCATCGGGGCGACACGGGTTCATAGCATTACATGAAGTTCAGGCATGAACCCCGACAGTATGACATCTGTGTATGCTCGTGTGGGCTCGCCACCCGCAGCCCGGTCTCCCGTCATCTCCGCGTATTGGGCCCCCTTTACCGTCTTTGACCGCCCCCCAACCCCTCCCCCCCGATAACCGCCGCTCGCCGTGTCTGCAGGGACAGAACACAGAACGCAGCAAACCAAGCCTCATCGGCGCAGACAATGACGGCGGCTCCAGGAGTGGCCGAGCGTGCCCGGACACCCCGCCGATGCGTGAGCAGCGCCCCGCGGACCGGGGAAGGCGGCGGGACGGGGTGAGGACGCCTCTCCCGGCCCAGGGCCGCGGCACCGCACAAACGGCAACACGGGCAAGGGCAGACCGGGCCAGTACCTTGGTGCTGTGCAGCGTCTCCGATGCGGACAGGATGGTGACATTTTGGAAGCTGTCCCTAGCTTGCTGTGGAGAAACACACGAGAGCAGACCCAAGTGATGAGCATCCCACATGTGCGCCACCCAGGAGAAGGGTTCGGGGTGAGGGGAGGCAAGCGCCCCTGGCCCGCGACCTCACCCAGAACCCCACACTCACGAGGGCTGCTTTGATCTCTCGGAAAGTCTCTTCCACGTGGTGCGTGTCCATGGACGTCAGACATCTCCTGAGACCTCGGGCGTGCACCGACCACAGGGAGAACATGCTACCCAGCAGCCAGAGGGACACGCACTGTGCCTTCATGTCCTGCAGGAGGGGCAGGAGGCGGATGTCCAGGCAAAAGTGGGGAGCAAGGAAAAGCCCCTGACTGAGCCCCCCTTGGACCTCACAGGGCAGCCCAGGCGGCGAGAGAGAGGACGGACTTGATGCCACAGCCCGTGTCTCCTCCTCTGGATTCTTTGAATCAATTGGATGTCCCCCCTCCATCCCCCCACGTCCCCACCCACTTCCGGAAGCACCACACGGTGCCTCCCCAAGTCCCAGGGGATGTATTCCTGTGTACATCACCCAGTTATGACTCAACAGAATGCACTTCGGCGACGGGCAAAAAGTGTCTTTTTTTGTCAGTTCAGTAGGAAAAGCAGGGTTGGTGACCCACCCTGGGAATTACGCAACAGATCTGAAGAACCATAAAAGCACATTTGGCTTTTTGTATTTGCCCCCCAAATAGAGGCCACCCCCCACTGCGTATCTGCTTAACACCATCTGTTGGAAGCCAGCTATGAGGACGTTGCCTTCTAGAAGAATGAGGCAGGGCGACCCGCGACATCTCCTAACAATTAGCCGGCCGCAGCGAGGACAGCAGGGGCTGCCCCTGCGCGGGGCTGGCAGGCGGCTCCCCCCGCTCCCCACCCAGCCAGTGGGGCACGAGGGGCCCGTGTGCATCTCGCCGTCCCGGGTCAGGGCCAGGCCCTGAGGCGCTGGCTGCCTCTCGTAGTTCTCCCTGCCCCCCTGCCCCCCGCCCCCACCCGGGCCGCACTGAGAGGGGCGCGTGCAACCACGGTCGGTGCAGCTCGTCCAGGCTCCGTGCGCGCACTTTCCCCACCGGGAGCCCAGGCTTCACGAACGGAGCTTAGCGACCAAGAGGAGGCTCACGTGTGTGCGATGAGGCAGCCCTCTGCCCGCCTGGTCCGGGGTGCCCCCGGGCGTGCTCACTGCCAGCCGTGTGTGCTGGGGGTGTGCGGGGTGTGGGTGTGTGTGTGTGTGTGTGTGCGGGGTGTGTGTGTGT
>PVJL010011594.1:0-42106 GCA_004026885.1 Lyroderma lyra
TCAACAAGACAAGGAATAACAAGTGCTGGAGAGGATGTGGAGAAAAAGGAACTCTGGTACACTGCTGGTGGGAATGCAAACTGGTACAACCACTGTGGAAGGCAGTGTGGAGGTTCCTCAGAAAATTGGGAATGGAGCTACCATGTGACCCAGCAATCCCCCTTCTGGGGATCTACCCAAAGAACTTGAAAACCTTTGTTCGCAAAGACTCATGTACCCCAATGTTCATTGCAGCGCTGTTCACAGTGGCCAAAACATGGAAACAACCAGAGTGCCCTGCGACAGATGACTGGATAAAGAAGCTGTGGTACATATACACAATGGAATATTACTCAGTTGTAAGAAAAGATGAAATATTGCCATTTGCAACAAAATGGATGAACCTGGAGATCATCATGCTTAGTGAGATAAGCCAGACAGAAAAAACAAAGAACTGCATGATTTCACTCATATGCGGAATATAAAACTGAAAGCAAAGAAAAAAAGAAATGAACAAACAAACAACCCATGGACACAATGAATAGTTTAATGTTTATTTGGGGACGAGTGGGATAGGGAGGGGAGAAAGGGGAGGAGGTGGGAGAGGAGGGGGGGAAACTAAATATAAGGTGATAGAAAGAGAAGTCACATTAGGTGGTGAACTTATATACAACAAGTTGACAATGCACTGCAGAATTGTATGCCTGAGACCTATGTAATCCTTGCTAACAGATGTCACCCCAATAAAAAAAAAAACAAAAAACAAAAAAACCACATCATTTTATTGTTCTTGTAGAAATACCTTCTGCTTTAACTGCTGTGTTATGCTATAGGTATAAAATTCGTGTTAGATTTCAAAGACTTAATATGAATGTAATTTTTAGAATGTAAACTATCTCATTAATGCTTTATTATCTATTATATGTTGATGTGATAATATTTTGAGTAGGTTGGGTTAAATAAAATATATTATTAAATTAAAAAAAAAAAGAAATGCAAGTTCTCAGGCTTCACACCAGGCCTGTCTGTTAATGAGCCCCCAGGGGACTGGGTGCCCAGTGAGTTAGCGCACCATGGCCCTATGGTAAAGAGCATAGACACTACGTGACACTTATGTAAGTTACTTTGTCCAGTGAAATGGCCTGGTGCTGCCATACTCTGCTCCCTTAGCAGCAGTTCAACAATTCCTTTTTGTCCACTGCTGAAGAAAGCATGTCCACCTGACAAATGGCCAAAAGGGCCCTGTGACTTGCTGGACTACAGTCAGATATTTGAAAGGGTGTTTCATGATCCAGTTTGGGAAATAAGGGAAAATTGTTTGGATCAGTAACTAGTTCAAAGACAATACTCCAAATAGTCTCTTGATAGAGCAGCATCAACCCATAGGGAAACTTTCAGCAGTGTATCTCATGGCTCTGAACACTGCGCTTTGGATTTACATGTTCTATTATTAATTACATGAAAACTCTGATGGTGTGTCAGATTATCTAGTGATGCAATAGATTATTGATGACAATGTCTAACAAAATTAGGGTTCAAAAAAGTAGCAAACTGCTTCAAACAATTGACAAGGAGAAATAAGTTTTTAACATTTGTGATGCAAATGTCAATGACACTAAGAAATAATGGTAAAGAAGTGGCCCAGAAACTGTATTTGTAAAGAATTCTTGATGGTGCTTGTTACCATAAGATTTTAAAGAGGATTCGTGAGACATGGCAGACACATGTTTGACTTCAGTAGGCCTTAAGAGAACTACTGGGTCTAAAAAGAAGATAGCCATAGGTGTGGTCCTCTCTGCCTTGGTCAAATCACACACTTGCTGAATCACATTCAGTCCTGGCTACCATATATTCATTGGTATAGACATCAATGGGGGCACATTCAGGGGAAACAAACCAGGAACTGGGCAGTACTCAGTCATGTCTTAGGAAGGATTGAGAGAGGCGGTGGGTATTTAACCTGGAGAAGGGAAGACTCAGGGAGTTTGCCAATCATCTTGCAGTACTGGGAACATTCTATTGTGAAACTTGGACCATATTTGGTGTGGCCACCAGGGATAAAACCACAACAAGGAAGAGAAAACTATAAAGCAGTAAGTTTCCACTCAACATGTGAAAAGTGTTTCCAAGAATCATAAACATTTCCCCAGGTTGTAGTAAACTCTTCATTGCTGGACTGCTAAAATCTGCAAGACCACTTAGGGGATGAGATGGAGGGGATTCAAGCAGGGTAAAAATAAACTATCCTTAAAGTCTATTTAATCCCCCAATGCTTATCTACCTACCAATAAGTGTCCTGGTAGCATGATGAGCAAAATAGTTACATCTTGCAGCATGCGTACCGTGCGAGGCACTATTCTAAGCACTTTGCCTATATTCACTCACTTAATCACCATGATAATTTTATGATAGAGGTACTATTAGTAGCCCCATTTTACAGATGAGATATCAAAGCACAGAGAAAAGGCGCAATTCACCCATGAGCAGACAGCTGGCACTCAGTAGAGCTGGAATTCAGGCAATCTGGCCGCAAGGCCACCCTCTGTCATTCTGCTTCCCATCATAGGGATGAGCTGTGGCTTCCCCACAGGAGTACACTGGTCAAACAGGCCAAGCAAGTCATGTTATGGGAAAGACATGTGTACATGCACATGCACATACACTCACATATATGTATAAATGTATATGTACGAGGGCTGTCCAGATAAAATCCAGCCATAAATCACTCTATTTTTCATATTACATGGCTGGATACTTTCTGGACAGCCTTAGTATAAGTAAGCATAAGATCCTTCATTGGGTATGATCCACAATCTTTGTGATTACAAATGCCCTAAATGAGAAAAATCCTGGTAAAAATCATTAAATGTGGAAACTAATGCTAAACAGAGGGTAGGCCCCCAGTGCTTTCCCTCCATGCAGGTTTTGCATTTGCTGTTCTCAAGACAGGTGCCTTATCATGGAGGCCCATTTTGGCCTCCTAATTTAAAATATTAATAGCCCCGAATTGCTTCGATCCTTCTCTATGATATCATCCTGATCTATTACTTAATATTTCTTAATTTCATCAGATATCATCTTATTTATTTACTTTTTATTTTCTGTCTTCTTCATGATGAATGTATCTGGATGTACAAAATCTAGAGACTATTATATTTGAATCAATAACCAATTAAAAGGCTGTAATCAATAGATGGGACTGTAAAATAAAGTTGAGTATAAGAATGAATAAATGAATGAATGAATGGGGAATGAGCAAGATCTGAAAGTTCCATGTAATTAAAGATACTGCTTTTATATCACTTCACATTCATTAGGATGACAGCTATTACAAAAATAAAAATCTAGATTAAATTAAACTGAAAACAAAAAATAACAAGTGTTGGTGAGATGTGGAAAAATTAGAACCCTTGTTCACTATTGGTGGGAATGTAAAATGGGGCAGCTGTTATTGAAAACAGCAGGCTGGATATTCAAAACATTCACTAGAATTACCATATGATCTAACAATTCCACTTCTGGGTTTATACCCGAAATAGTTCAAAGCAGAGTCTTAAAGAGCTATTTGTACACGTGTTTTCATGGTAGCATTATTCATAATAACCGAGAGGTGGAAGCCAACCAAGTGTCCATTGGTAGATGAATGGATAAACAAAATGTGACCTAAGAGGACTGTCCGGAAAAACAATCCAGCCATAAATGCCTTTAGTTATCACATTACACGGCTGGATATATACATACAATGGAATATTATTCAGCCTTACGAAGGAAGAGAATTCTGACACATGCTACACCATGGATGAATCTTGAGAACATTATGCTGAATGAAATAAGACAATCACAAAAAGATAAATACTGAATGATTGTACTCATGGGAGGTACCTAGAGTACCCGGATTCATAGACAGGAAGTAGAACGGTGATTTCCAGGGCATGGGAAAGAAAGGAATGGGAAGTTTTTGTTTATTGGGTAACATATTTCAGTTTTGTAGGTTGAAAAGAGTTCTGGAGGTGGATAGGAGTGATGGTTGCAACAATTTGAATATATTTAATGCCGCTAAACCATACACTTAAAATGGTTAAAATGGTAACTTCTTTGTGTATTTTTTTGTGTTTATTTTTATGTATACTTTATCACAATTAATAATAAGAAGAATAGGTATCTCTTTCATGAGCCTGTAAAAGTTTTACATTTTTTATTTGGATGGAGTTGCCACTTTCTTCTTTAACCAGGTACCCTATACAAATATCTTGGCAAACACACTCATCTGTCAGATTGTTAGTGTCTAACACTCACCTCCTTCAAAATTCTGCACAAAGGTGTCCTTGACCTCACCAGTGTAAGTTCTTGGAAAAGTGATAATGAAAACTCTAGAAAAAGTATTTTTCCACTACTTTTTCTTGTTTGGAAGACATAAATTTATGCACGAAGACCAATTAGCTTATCAACAGTAAAGACTTACATTTCTTCTGAATATCTTTTCAGCCTGTTAATGGATTTAACTTTGAGGGTACGTGATTCCTGCTGCCTATGCAGATAGTTATTTATTATCTTTTGTCTGACTAATTGAGGCAGCATCTCATGAGGGGGTTCATTTCTTCTTGATTTGTTCAGGTAGAGTGAATGATGTTTGAGTCAAGGGCAATAGATCAGTCAACATAAATACAAGTCTCGTATCTTTCTTCCAGTCCATGTGGCATCATGCTGCCCGACAACATGCTCCTGGTGCAGCCATCATAGAATGTGAGGCTGAAAGCCCTGGGAGCTTTGACTTCTGAGCCTCTGCCTCCCTGTGCATGTGCTTTCACACCACATGTGGTGTTGCCTGGCTTCCTATGCCTGGGGGTGCACACCTAGAACAGCTAGAAGTGTGATTTCCTCCTGTTGTCCTTTCTAGATCTTTCTTTGCTTCACCTTCTTTCTCATCCCTGCCTTTGGGGGGCTGCTTCTCTAACCTTGTTCCTGGCCCCATCCCCACATGTCATATGCAGATATCATGGGTTTTTTTTTCTGCTGTCACTTCTCTTTAGTTATTTGCCATGGATGGGTCCCCAAGGCTCCGTAGAAAGGACATCTGGCACACAGCTGCTGGGCAAGGGTCCACCTCGCTGGCCCTGTCCTTGGGGCCCCTCAGCTCCCATCTTTACCATCTGTATCATTCTCCCTTTTCTACAGAGGACACTGCTGTTGCTTGAGTACAGAGTACATAGAAGCTTAGAAAGAGGTTGGTCTACAAGGACAACTTGACCCTTTCAGCCTAAGGCCTTCTGGTCTGACCTTCCTTATGGATATTGAAAATAGAAAATAACCCTGGCAGATTATACCACGCACCCATGGGCATGCTTCCCAGGGCTGATGAGTTTTGAGAACTTATTGAAAGCCCTGCAGATAGCAAATTAACTCGCAAATAGTTCTTCCTAACGCAAAAATTCTTTACAGGGCTTAGTGCATTCATTCTCAATTCAGCATATTTCCAGAAGAAAGTGTGAGTCAGGAGTGCAAGAGCTGCCACAGTTCTCTTCCACACTTGCTAATCTTCCTTTGCTCCCACCTTCACTCAAGCTTTTCATTTCTTCACGGGTGTGCACTCACCTTTGCTTCTATTTTCACAAATCACTGGCAAAAATTTCCTTCCAGGTTCTACCTCTGCCAGCTAGAGAGTAAACATTAGGTTGCTCACTTCTCAGTTGGCTGTTCTTTCCTCGGAATTATCCATCTGTTTCATTGTTGGACTGAACAAGCAGAACAGAGGAAGACACACTCAGTCTATGGCTCTCCCTCTCTCTCTTGTCAGCAGAGAAACTTTTTCTAGCATCTGATCAGCACAATTAAGTAACTGCAACTGTCCAAGTGGCTGGCTTTGTACCCAGCCACCCAGGCCATTGCCTGGACTCTGCACAGCACGTGCATATTTCCTTAAACTTGCACCCTTTCGCCTTTTGTTGATTAAATTTGGGAAGAGTAATAATTACTGTGACATAAATGTGTTCAACTGTGGAAATCCTGTTCTTAGAAGAATCTGGCTTGGCCTCCTGTAGTCAATCAAGGGCTTCAAAGAAAGCAACTAGGGGCATCTAAAGTGACAACAGTTGCCTGACAAATTGCCATTTCAAATCCCTTTGAACTGGAAGAGTGAACTTAATAGCTTTCAGCCACTGATTGTTATTCTTTAAACAGGGCTTTTGGGTCATCTGCTGAGCTCTATTTCTGCCGTCTTGGAAAGTGTTCTTGCCCCCAGTTTAGGCTAAAATTGAGATATTTCATACTGTTTAGTGGCTACCATTTCAATTTTATCTTCTACTAGCCGAATCAGGAGCATGAGCTGGAAGAATGTCACGAAAATCACCATCATTGGGCACGGCTGGTGACAGGCACATCGGAACCAAAAACATTTCTGCTCCAGAGGCAGTTTTAAATTACTATTGGGTCCAGTGACCTGGATTATAAGACCAGGATCTCACCACAGTGAACGCCGCACTGTTTTGTGCCAGACACTTAGGACATAGGAATGAGACTCTGTATTAAATCCCTGAAACTGTGCACCAGCCCCTGGTCACCTGTGGCCATTTATGTTTGTATTAAATAAAATGTAAAATTTAGTTCCTTAGTCTCAGTAGGCAGATTTCATGTGCTCAATGGTCGTAGGTGGCTACTGTACTGCGACAGCACAGATATAGGACAGTTCCATTATTCTAGAAGCTTCTATTGGACAGTGCAGCTATAAAGTAAGAATTATTTCTTTCATCGTTCAGATGCAGAAAGGGAGCTGCAGGTAAGCTTAATGACTTGTCTAAGGTCAAACTACTCATGCATGTCTCTTTGGAACTCTGAATCAAGATTCCAAGTCACAAGTTCTCATGTTGGTTCCTTTCCATACTCCGTCCTGCCCTGGGGACTCTCACACCATGGCCTTGCCACTTGAGATTTATATAGCCCTCCTGCCTCCACTGCCACCCTCCACCCTTCGCCTAGTTAACTGACGTGTATCTGTCAGCACTCAGGCTGATGCTATTTTCTCGGACGATGCCTTTGGAATGAGTCAGGACTCATCATGACGGTGAGTTCTTTGTCATCTTTCTCAGTGCACACTTCTCCATTTCTTGTAATGATTCTGGGAAGTCTGATTAGTTTCTTGATTAAACTTCTGCAAGAGGCTTTTGTAATCATTGTGCTATGTGAATATATAAATACATATGTAAACACATACATATGTACTATTAATACTTTTATACTATTAATACATGTAGTCCAGATAACTGGGCTTTCAGAGAAGTCCCCCAGCTAGATTTAAGTAAGATCTTTGATGCAGTATTAAGATTTCTTCTTCTCTTGTCAGCAAAAGTAGCTCACAAGCAACCCCATGCATTGCATAAAGGCCAATATTTCAATACAAACTCCTCAATTTCAAGCCAATAATTACAACTTTTTTTATCGGCCCAAGACCTCTGAAGCAGGTGCTGTCAGTATGCACGCTCCTTCCAGTCTGGCCATCGTAGGGGAGAATTTCCAGCACTCAGTAGCTGCATCTCTTTACTGGGGTCTCCTTTTCTGAGAGCAGAGCAGGCTGGGAGTGTCCTGTGACGTCCCTTAACCAGTAACTGACGGGGGTGTGTGCACCAATACCTAGCTTCAGCACCTCAGCTGGAAACTCTGAGATGCATGTGGCATGCCATTTTTCAGAGTTCCTTCATAGCATTAAGTTTCAATTACTCACTTACTTGATAGTAACTTAGAGCTCCCTCTCCCTCTCACTTTCTCAGAGTAGGAGTTGCTTCCTGAGACAAACTCTCAAAGTAACTATTTCAACTTAGATCGTTTACTTATAAGTAGCTTGTAATACAGTGGAAAACCACTATATATACAAGGCCGGATAATTAATTTCTCAAACTCATCCTAGAAACAGTGCTGCATACCTCACTGCTGAATATCACTATGGTCACCTGTGAAGTCCTCCCCTTGGGAAGCTGTGCACTGACACCAGCGCCTAGTCCACCCTTCAGAGCAATTTTGGAACTCTTTTTCTGGAATGGCCATCAGAGTTGTCATACCCAAAATCTGACAATTAAGCTTGCAAACTTGCACTTACATTGGCAGCACTGTACAAACAGCTTGGTAAGGTGTCATAACCTTGGCAAAGTTATGTTCAGCAATGAGGCATGTAGTACTTTTTCTAGGATGAGTTCGCAAAAGTAATTGTCTGATCTCATATATCTCCCATATAGAAGAGTATGAGTCACACAAGGAAGACAAGGATTAGGGAAGGGAGGAAATGTATATACTGCAGGTCTACTCTGTTGAGTATTCAAGGTAGTGCTTCACATGATCCTACACGTAGCCTCTAAAGCATCAGGGCCATGAAACTTAGGAAGAAATGGAGGTTCAGAATCATAGTATGTCCTCGGGACAGGTTCTGAATGAGTTCTGAGTTCTGTGAAACTAACTCAGTCCCCTGTGCCTTCTCTATGTGATATTATTAAGTACTAAATATGCAACAAATGGCTTAGGTGTTCAGACAAGGAGGAGATGTTTGGAGTTGGAATGGCCAGATAGTGTTTCTTGGAAGTCTTGACGTAGAGGGGATACTTTGGTGAAAAAGGTGGACAGGGCTTTCTGGGAAGCAGGACCAGACTCAGAAGTTACTATGAGCATTTTGGTTTCACATGTTTTCGTTCATTTCTGAGCATATTTTGCCTTTGGTTGCTCAGATCTTAAGAATTTAAAAATAACATATGTCAAAATACTTATCTTTTCTGCTCTCTCTGGTGGGATCTGAATTAACACACATTAAAAGGAGATGCACCCTTGTGAATTCATGGTCCAGTTTTGAATAAAACATAAAAGAGGTTATTTGTTATTTTTAGAATCACATAAAGAAAGCAAAGCTAATTGGTGTCATTCCTTCCTTGCTGGCCAGGCATCTTTAAAGCATCAGAGTAAAGACAAAAGCATAGCCTTCACCAGGAGCAGAGGAGAGGCACACATCAGCGAGCATTCCGTGACCAGTGCCAACTGACAAGTATCAGTGAGCATGCGCCACTAAGCAGTGTTCTGTTGTCAGATACCCATGAAGGCAGGTAGAAAAACTAACATTTAAAAACTGTGAGAACGGTGTAATCACCAAGCGATGAAAACTCACGTTGTTAACATTGCACCCCCAATAGCTGTCTAAGAGATGAGGAACCCACTTTATCTGGTAGTTCACAGATCCCTTCTCCAACTATGCCCATGTACAGGTAGAGGTGTCAAAAATGTATGACTCTGAATTAGGGCTCTTAGTAACATAACCTCTGAATACTCTGGTGTGTGGCTTCCTTCCAAGGGGAAGACCACCTTCCCTAAGCCAGGACAGTACAGGAAGGTGTGGTCCTCCTTGCTCTCCTGTGTCAGCTCTTCCTCCAGGTTGCTCTTCAACTTTGTGAACCCTCGGTCATGCCTGGGTTCTCACAGACGGTCTTCCAACACCACCTGCCACTCAGCAACAGGTTAGCACCTGTTTTGTACCATAAGATGGCACTGATTTCCTCTAAGTCTTTTGCTAAATTCTTCATAGTCCTCAAGATGAGCACATCCAGACCTGGAGAATCTTCCACAGCTTTAGAGTGATTTCAGAATGCAATTACAATGTTAGAGAGATGACAGGACTCATCTGCAAGTCCCAAAATGAAAGGCAGTCTTTCCTTGTAAGACAGTCAGTTGCCTCTTAAAGCTGGGCTCCCGGGTAGAAGAATCTGAGGTGGAAGTTCTCGTTTGGGTGATTGATTGAGGGGTTCCCTCAGGAGACATGTACAAGGGGAGGAGGAGAGGATGGAGGAGAGGAAAGTAAGTAAAGGTGTGTTTTGGGGTGAAATTCCATGACAGCCTGAATCATGGGGAATGACTCAGGACATGAATTATATGGAGACTGTCCTGTCTGAAGGCCAGGGAGCTGGGCTCTCACACAAGGCCATTGCTGGCTCCAGGCTGTTCCAGGCTGGTGAGGCATAACTGAGAGGCCCTCTGGGGCACTGACCCAAGGGCAGACTTCTGCAGAAGTTGCTATTCAGAGGCTCTATAACAGCGCCCACTGCAGCTAGCAACGTGCACCCCCGGGGGTCTGGGCCACCAGCACCAGCATCTGCGTGAGGGTCTTACATAGACACTTCCCCACATTGCACTGTGTCTGAAGCCCTCAGATTTGGTGGGGGCAGTGGAGGGTAAGAATGAAGGAGGTGGGAGGAAGGAAGTGGGTGGGGCTCTTCGTATCCCTTAATACTGAAGTCTGTCTTTGAAAGTCTGCTCTCTGCCTCAGGAAACCCCACCACTCACCCAGGAGGTGATTTCCCTCTTCATTCCTCTCAAAATCTGAGCCATGCCCTCTTGAAGTGCAGCCAGGCCCAGTATGAGCACATTGCCATTCCTCGCCAGTCTCACCATCATTGTGGGCAGGGAAATCTTTTACATGTGAGTGAGGTTGGATGCACTTCCTTCATTTGAGTTTTCATTTTTCTCTGTCCCGCTAATGAGAACGGTAGCACAGCTGGGCTTTCTTTGATCAGCATTAAAGACAGCACACCTCCTAAGGACAAATATGACTAATTACATATAGCCTAAAACTATATTGAGGAGAACTAGGAGTGTAGTTAGCAAGACATCCACACCTCTTTTGCAGTCACAGTGCTAATAGTCACAGTCGATTTCTTCGTTGCTCCTTCGGGGGCCTCCCAGCATCCCCCTATTGTTCACTCCATTTCCTGTAGAAAGGCCTGTTCTTTTTTTTTTTTTTAATTTTTTATTGTTAGGCTTATTCAGGTAACACTGGTTAACAAGAATTACATAGGTTCCAGGTGTACAATTCTAAATGCATCATCGGTGTGTTGCATTGTGTGTTCACTACTCAGTGTGAGTTCTCCTTCCATCCCCATGTTTTTGGCTCCCCCTCCCTCCTCTCCCACTCCCTCCTTTTTTCTCACCATTCCCACCTTGCCCCCAGGTGGATTAGACTATTGACTGTGTCCATGAGCTTTTTTTTTAATTGCTTTCAGTTTTATATTCCACATATGAGTGAAGTCATATGGTTCTTGGTTTTTTCTGTTCACAGTGGCCAAGACATGGAAACAACCAAAGTGCCCTGCGACAGATGACTGGATAAAGAAGCTGTGGTACATATACACAATGGAATATTACTCAGCTGTAAGAAAAGATGAAATACTGCCATTTGCAACAACATGGATGGACCTCAAGATAGGCCTGTTCTTGGTGAAATTCTTAGTAATTACTCAATCCCTCTCCATTATTAAGATTAGCCTTAATAATGTCAATTTCTGATATTTACATGGTAAAATAACATTATAAGTTTTTATTCTTGCTAAGATGGCCCAGTAAAGTTGATATTTTGAGACCGTTCATTCAACAAATAAACATTAACTATTTCAAGTATATCTCTGGATGATAAAGGAAAAGGATAAAGGAGGAAGGAAGGGACCTGTCACAGACTAAAGGTTGGGGTTGAAATGTGGCATGTGAGGTTCACAAGTACTGGGAAGGCATTCCCGAAGCTTTTGAGAAGTGTTGCTGTGGGTCACAAATTTGATGCCCTTCACTAGTAAGATGGCAGGCATAAATAATTAGAATTCCTT
The DNA here is from genome assembly GCA_004026885.1 of Lyroderma lyra. Taxonomy (NCBI): domain Eukaryota; kingdom Metazoa; phylum Chordata; class Mammalia; order Chiroptera; family Megadermatidae; genus Lyroderma; species Lyroderma lyra. The sequence goes on from PVJL010011594.1 coordinate 11,595, forward strand.
TTTCCAAGGAACTTCAGTCTAGTTAATTCACTCTGTTCTTTGAGTTTACTTCATGTAGAAAGTGGACCACAAAGGGTCATGGGTTATTTTCATTTTTGTCCAGGTATATACACATATGCACACATATATGTATGATATTTGCATACATATTGTGTTACTTAATTTTTAACTAACCCTATGATCTAGCTTATCCACCCTCTGACCTGTGGGCTACATGCGGCCCAGGACAGCTTTAAATGTGGCCCAACACAAATTTGTAAATGTTCTTAAAACATTATGAAAATTACGCACTGACCTTTTTTTTTTTTAGCTTGTCAGTTATTGTTAGTGTTAGTGCATTTTATGTGTAGCCCAAGACAATTCTTCCAATGTGACCCAGGGAAGCCAAAAGGTTGGACACCCTTGATCTAGATGTTTCACCTTGCAGAAAACTGAGACTTGCTGATATTAAAAATCTGTACTTTATATAAAATTTCATGCTTTTCTAATCATATTCTTCCAAAATCTCTTGAGTTACTGAGAACCATCACTCTCTTTGAAGAATTTTGATCCAAATTGAGAATATGTTAAAAAGACCCTTTCAACAGCAAGAGATATAAATCCCAACTTAAGCTGGCTTAAGCAAGGAGACCAATGTACTGATGTATGGAAATGGGGTGATCATAATGGGTCATCAGCAGGATCCAAGTGTTCAATGATGCCATTATAATGTGTGCATGCATTGCTTGGCACTGACTCCCTTTATATGGGTTTTGTCTTTAAGCAGGGTCTCAGCAAAGACTGGTTGGAACGCATGAGAGAATGCAAATGTTTAAACACCTGATTTATGGGCCTTTGGTAGCTACCACCAGGAGGAGAAATCAGAGACATATATTATACCCAGAAGCTCTCCAACCTTCAAATCTTGTCCCCTTTTATACAAAATCCCAATGATTGTTCTTCATTATCTCACCTTTGCTCTGATGTTTCTCCTTGCATAAATCTCTGGTTTCCCCAAAAGTGTGAGTGAAGTTTGTCATGCTCCCTTGACTCTTTACTTCATCTACATGCGTTTTTCTAGTTATAACATGGGACAGAGTATCAGAGGAGTAGTCAGTAAAGCATTGTCTTTGACAAAGTCTTAATTCTACTTGGTACAATACTGGGTACCTGGCTGTCTTAATACTAAGAGTTATGGAAAGACAGAACAGATCACCAGTCTGGCTTCTTCCCCATCTAAGAACTATCATTCCTAATGTTTGCTTTACCTGTACACTTGCATCTAAATTTACTACCTTAACACATTTTTTTTAAATTCATTTTTATTGTTAGACTTATTGGGGTGACATCTGTTAGCAAGGATTACATAGGTTTCAGGCATACAACTCTACAGTGCATTGTCAACTTGTTGTATAATCAGTTCACCACCTAATGTGACTTCTCTTTCCATCACCTTATATTTAGCTTCCCCCCCTCCTCTCCCACCCCCTCCCCTTTCTCCCCTCCCTGACCCACTCGTCCCCAAATAAACATTAAACTATTGATTGTGTCCATGGGTTATTTGTTTGTTCATTTCTTTTTTCTTTGCTTTCAGTTTTATATTCCGCATATGAGTGAACACATTTTTTTTTACCAAGTATCCTTGATACTTTTCTTTCACTCAACCCAGTGGATTCCTTGCCTGAGTGGATTCCTCATAGTAAGTGTCCACTCAAGGGAGTCTACTGTGGCTCTGAATAAGCAAGGAGGAAGGCTTTGGGAAGGTCAGATTCCAAAGATGGAGTGTAGATGGGAATTTATTAAGAGAGAAATGCAAGTGATTTACACTTAAGTGATTAAGAGAGAATCAAGTGGCCTGCAGCCCTGTACAGGAAAAGGAGCACACTTCCTAAGTGCTTTTGCCTGCAACACTCCAGCACAACCTCAACGTCAGAGGCAGTGGGGATGGGATAAGTGGACAATGGGCAGTGAAGCACTGAAGGTAGAAGAGCTTCTCAGAGGGACTGAGACAATGGGGTCATGTGAATGAAAGTGTTGAGAAAACTTGCTTGGGATCACTCACCTCTCAAACTAGTTGCACTAGAATTCATGTCTTATTATCTCTTTTGGGGGGAGCCCAATCTGAGATCGCATTTATCTCTAATACCCCATGTTGAAGGCGCTAAGAAAAGACTGAAAGAGCAAAGAGGTGACAGAAAATCCCACTTGGAGGGGGGTTCCAAGGAAAACTTCTCAGGGCCAGTGACATCAGCGCTGAGGGAAGAATGGTCATCGGAGGTTGTGGAGATGAGAAAAGGCAGGCACATTCGTCAGAGAAGCAGCTCCATGAGCGCACTCTCTCTCACCCTTAAAGGGCGGGCTGATAAATTTTGCCTCTGCTGTAATATTTTTTGTTACATTAGACACATCTGGATATAAACGTTCTGTGTAGTCACATGGTACCTACGTTCCATTGTTCTTGACCTTGCACACAGAGATGCTTACATTTTTCACCCCGTGCACATCAAAATGGAACCGTGTTCAGATGTTCGGTTCAAACAGCGTGCTGTTATTGAATTCTTAACAGCAAAACTATTCCTCCAATTGAAATTCATACATGAGTGCAAGCCGGTCATGGTGATCAGTGTGTTGATGTGAGTGCAGTAGGATGCTGGGTGAGGGGGGTTCAGAGATGGGGAAGTAGGGCAAAACGATCTGAGTGACAAACCACGAAGTGGAAGGACTGTAACTGCAAGTGATCAGCTTCATCAAGATCATGTTGAAGAATCAATCCATGGAAATTGTCCCATAAAACAAAAAGAAGTTGTTGATAAATTAGGAATTTCTACGGAGAGAGTGGGATACATTATCAGTGTTCTTGGATTCTGCGAAGTTTGTGCCAGGTGGGTACCACACATGCTGTCTGATGAAATAAAAGCTGAAAGAGTTCACGTTTTCTGGGAACTCCTGGAATGTTTCGAAAAAGGTGAGGACTTCTTAAAGAAGTTCATTATAGGTGATGAACCATGGCTCCATCATTATGATCCCCAAAACAAAAGGCAGTCCATGGGATATCGCCATAAGGGATCATCTCAGCCAAAAGAATTCAAAACTCAGGCCTCAGCTGGGAAGGTCACGTTGACTGTTTTTTCAGTTTGAGCACTCTTTTATCTCGATATGCACTGGGTGGAAAATGGAAGCATCTCTGTGTGCAAGGTCAAGAATGATGGAGGAGGGAGTTCCCTGATGGTGTAGTGGCTTAAGGCTTCGGCGTTGGTGCTGTCAGCACTGCGGCCTGGGTTCAATTCTCAGTCAGGGAGCTACCCACATACCAAAAAGCAAAAAAAAAAAAAGAATGCTGGAGGGGAGGTACCATGTGACTACACAGAACTGGTTATACCCAGATATGTCTAATGTAACAAAAGATATTACAGTGGAGGCAAAATTTATCAACCTGCCCTCATAAAATATAGATGATAGATAGATAGATAGATAGATAGATGTAAATATGTGTATATATGTACATGTGTATATATGTGTAGATAGATAGATGCATATATGTGTTTATATGTGGGGGGGTGTGTATTTGATGATATATAAACTATTAACTCTATGTGTTAATGTTTGCATTTTAACTGATATTAAATATGCAAGCCACAGATGTTTCATGGCAAATGAAAATAGATTTGGAGCTTATTTCTCTTGGTTCTATTTTGGCTATAGAAAATACAAGAAGAAAAAGAAGTACTTGTGTTTTAACCCCCCAATTCTTTCCAAGAATATTGGATACTTGTAACTGCAGAATCCCTTATGGTTTAATGGAGCAGGTACTCACAGTGTGGGGGCTGACATATGATCAGGGCTGTGAGGAAAACCAAGCTTGCGGAGGGTGGAGAAGGAGCAGAAGGAATTGGGGGCAGGGAAGATGGAAGCCAGAAGGCTTGGGCCTATGTTGGGTAGAGAGGAAAGATTTAAAAGTGGCCTATCTTCTGCATTGCGAAGAAGGGAGACCAGGGAAATGTCATTTTATGGAGGCATCCTCCAACTTCAGTGCCCTCATCGCTAACAAACCTCCAGCAGAATCTACGTCACTCCCCACTGCTTTGTTCTAAGAGTGTTCTTCCTAGTGAGAGAGAGGGTAGTGTGGGACAGAGTGGACACTGGAGGTGGGAACTCAGGAACAATCTCTGTGGGGGCGGGGGGGGGACAGCCACATATGAACCAGCCCCTCTGAGAGGACATATTTCAGATTTTACTCCATAGGTGTGTGTTCCTGTCTCTTTTCACATTGGCACTAGCGAGGTTCTCATTTGCTTGAGCAGTAGTTCTGTACTTATGGCTCTGACACACAGTAAAGGGGCACAGTGAGATAGCCTAATACTCCCCTTATCAAGACTGAGGGCAGCAGGCTCCTAATTTCCCAGGTGACAGAGTTCCTGGGAGCCAAATATCCACTATGTGAAGTTCCTACCTTCTTTCCATGTGGTTGGCTCTCACCTGGGGTGATTGCATGAGCTAGGAGATAACTGAAGTCCCATAAAGCTATAGAACATTATTTTGGAACATTAATTTCTCACAAAAATATACAAACAATAGTTAATAATTTTAAGGTGCAATTTAAATGTTTAAAAAATACCAAAAGAAATGCAGCTGCACTATGAAACAGAATCCAATTCAGAGAAATTTAAGAAACAGACTTTAAAGAAATATTTTACTGGTGACAGACTACTTTGGAATAACTTGCCTAAGACTCTAGGGAATATATACCCAAACTCTTCTGATGTTAGAAAAGAGATGATTTTGCTGAAAATACTGAGAAATCCTTTGGAAAATCATTGAATCAAGAATCTAGTATGCAGATCTCCATCTGTTCCTTAGTTTTGTGAGGTTATTAATTCATTTTCAAGTTCCGTTATAAGAAGGAGTATGCTTGTTATGGGGCACACCTTGGGGGTGCTGAGATAAATACAATCCAGGCTCTGATTCTCAGGGGACACAGACAAGTGAGCATGGCTGGCTACCTGGCCCAGGCTGGAGGTCCCCAGTGGACAGACAGTTACTGGTACCTCTGCCTGAGGGCTTCTCTGGCTGAGAGTGTGCTTTGTCCAAATTTTGAGGGAGCCTGGGGATGCCAAAGAGTTCATGTTCCAGGAGCAACCCCCAAAATGAGGTACCAAAGTTGGTAGATCAAGACACCAGCTTCCTTGATTTTTAGTGGGACAACTTCCTGAGGTGTATTCTTCACAATGAGCCCCTACTTTCCACAGGCAGTACCTGCTCAGTACTTCACCTTTTTTAGGTTTTCCTTCCTTCTCCTTCTCTCACTGATGGCTCCCAGGGTCACCTCCCAAATCAAGTGCTGCATTTAGAATCCTTGTCTCAGGGTCTGTTCTATTTGGGGTGGAGGGTGAGGCACAAATTAAGACACCATCTTAGTCATACACTGTGAGAATCCATAATGGCATTGCCTTGCAAAATTTGAAAGTCCAAAGAGAAAATAATGAACTTCAGGGCAGAGAGGGTGAGGTAGCGGGTAGGGAGGAGCAAAGAAAACTTCTCAGAGGTGGTGTCATTACAGCTTAGTGAAGCATAGTGAGCTGGAGTCCACCGGAAGCAATGAGAAGGGGTACACATAAGTAGAGGACAAAGGACAAGCAAGGCCGTGAGGCATGAGGACCGTCAGCTGAACTGGGGGGCAGCAGGATCCCCTTGGGGCCTCATTTGTTTCATCTGCAAGGCCAGATAGCCTCGTAGAACCTATTCACCTACAATATTCTGAAATTCCATCTTTAATTCTCATTCAGGGAAGTAACTGAAGGTCAAGACTGTGTATGATAGACACTGCCAGGAACTCTTCTCATAGAATTTAGCTCAGTAGCATGAGGTGAGAGCAAAGGAAAAGGAGGGAAGGCAGGCAGTGGTGCCCATCCAAAAGGTCTGCTTTTAATTTAAGCCACATTGAGTGATGAATCTTGGTTGACCAGAATACACAGGGAGGGGGAAGCAGGGTGGGCATGGCTGTGTCTTTGGAAGGAAAACTGAGTCTGGAGGATGGAGAGAAGGAACCTGGGAGCAAGAGAGAGGGCCCATTTCCAAATGGAAAGTTTGGCTTTAAAAAATGAGTGAACGCAATGGAATTATTAGCAGAAGGTGTCTAGATGACAGTTTTCCTTGGAGGTTTTGGGATGAAGGGTGGATGGAGATGGCTTCATGCTGCTCTTCTTGGAGTGGTCTTCCCTCATGAAGGAAATACTGCCATGCTTGCTGGAGATCTTACCACAGTGGGTTTATAGCCATGAGTCAAGGTGCAGAATTTATACAACATTGAAAAGGGAACTTCTTGGATTTATTCAGGTGCACACCAGATGTTGCATTGGCATTGGCCCCATAAGGAGTGACTCTTGAAAATCAATTGCAGGCCCTGGAATCCCCCATTCCTTTCCCCAGTTAACCCTTATGAGACCACAGCTGCCAACCCTGAGACCATTTATAGTCAAGAGGGGCTGGGGGTCGTAGTCAGGCAGTCAGCAACATTTATTCAGTGTTGCCACACACAGACCTATATGCAAGGCACAAGAGATTGTATGTGAGAAGTAGCACAAGGTGTCTGTAGGTAAAGAATTGATTTAGTTAGTGCAGTAGGATCTACATACAAGCTACAGACGGTTGGTGACAACTTGCAGGTTGAAAATAATTTAACTAATTGCAAGGACCTCTATTAGGGAAGAAAAAGTCCAATGTGCCTCTGTGTTCTCACTTTTGTGTTTGTGTGGTTGGGAAGAATAGACTGGAAGCTCACAGAGGGGACCAGTTTTTGGGCTTCCTTATACTCCTTGTCCTACCTGAAGGCCCTGGTTATGCGCATAACAGGCTCCTAATAGATGTGGCCTGCTGTGAAGCTGCTTAGGGATCTCAGGTTCACTGCCTGTGGGCTGCACTGCTCTGTCCATGTCACTGACATCTCGGGGCCTCAGTGTCCTCATCTGTAAAATGGGAGACTTTCCTGAGATGAAGTCTTCCCTTTTCCCTCCATGAGATATACATTAAATTTACATCTGTGCTAGGAGGGCAGCAGCCACTGACCCCAGGTGGAAGAAAGCTGTGAATTGGGTTGCAGAGTTGGATTTGTTATGAAAAGCATGTCCCTTTGTCACGATAGCCTAAAACTGTCCTATCAGTGTATTCCCCCATCCTGTTTGGATATGAGTCATGTGGCATGACCCCCATTGTACAAGGCAAGAAAGTACTTGAAAAATTGGTTCCACAGAGAGAACAGGGCACTGTGGCCTCACCACGCCCTGGGCTTGAATGATGTGGGTGATGTTTGGATTAACCACTTGCCTTAAGAAGACGCCTAGACCAAAAGCAAGTCCAGAGCAAATTTAATTATTACAAGTAACAAGAACAGTGACCATTGGAAATGGAAAACCCAACAGGGTCCTGGAATGAATGGAAAAACTTTTCTATGCAGCAGTGATTCAAGGCAAGCTATCTGAGACTAAAGAGTTCTGGCATGTTTTAGCGCAGGCTTTTCTGGCAAAATCAAAATGTGTCACCATGAGGAGTGGGCATCTGTGATTTTTTTGTATCCAGAACAGCACTTCCTTTCTCTCATGTTTATTTCTCTCCTCCAACCATGGGTTCTATAGGACGATGAGTCATGAGACTCTGATATCCTGGACATTGGTGGGCTGAACTACCCAGGCCGAACCAATCAGAATTCTATATAAGAATGTTTTTTTAAAGTGGAATTGATGTGGAGGGTCTTCTTCTTTTTCCTCTTCCGTCCTAGTATTATAAGGAGGCAAATCTCAGAGTTTCAGTTGTCATAGCTCCAGCTTCACTTGGATAGCCAGGCACAAAAAGAGGCGAGCACACAGAGAGAAGCAGGGACCTAGGCCGCGTTCTAGTCCCTCCCTGGGCATCACTAAGGCCAGCTCCCTCCACCTCACAGCTGCTGTCTTCAGGCTTTGGCTTCTCTTTTGCCTCCGTTCTGGTGAGGAGTCCTTTTTCATTTGCAAATGTAAGAATTCAGAATAAATTTGCAAATGAAAGAATCCCTGCTCTAAGTGTGGGGACCCACCTCCTCAGAGGGGCTGGAGGAATAATTCACCACTTACTGCCTTCCTGAAGGTCTGACCCCTCTGCCTGTGGCAGTACCTGTGAGTGCCGCCTAGGGAGGCTGGAAGAAACAAGTAACCGGGTTTATACCCTCTGAAGGTGAACTCCAGGGAAGGTGAACCAGCCCAGGCATCCAGGAGTTGAAGTGCATTTCTGCTCAAGTAGTCAAGGTGGCTGTCAGAGGACAGGACAGAAGTGTAACTTAGGGAGAAGGTTAGATCTGCTTTGGCCCAGAACAGTGAGCCACCTCTGGGATACAAAAGGAAGAAATGATGACAGCAGAGACAGAAAAAATTGTTCTCTGCATTTATCAAATTAGCCAAACACATCAGCATCAGAACTTGGGGGAACAATCAGTCATGTGATTATATTTAAACAGATTTTAATCTACTTTGGTGGCTTTTCCATGGACTCAGATGGTGCTGGACATAGTCCTTTCTGTTGGACATGTGGGATTTCTTATAAGATTTCTGACTGACAGATGTTGGAGGGAGAAGAATATTCAGCAAATTATCTCCAAAAAACCAAAGGCAGGAAAATAATCTACAAACACCTGACTCTTGATGTTTTCAAGATCTGAGTCAATAAATATTTGAGGCTATAGTCAGTTTTCAGGACTCTTGCTTAAGCAATTCATTTAAGAAAGAAAAAAAAATCACCTGTTAGCCAGAGTCCATATTAGGGGTTTGGAAGGCTTTCCATTGCTTACATAAAGCCAGAGCTCCCCAGCTCTGAAAGGGACTTCTTACACATCTTCAGCTGCTCCTCCCTTCTATGTTTTATGTTTTGTTTTCTGTTCATCCATCTCCTGACTCCCTTTGAGGATTGACTCTTCAGGATTAAGAGAAATAGGAAATTTCTCTGCTGATGGCTGAAGTGTGAAATGGTATAAGCACTTCAGAAGACAATCTCACAATTTTCTAGTAAAGTTGAACTTTGCTAGTCACCCAGTAGCCCACCCATTTCTCTTCCAGGCATAAACTCTAGAGAAATCCACACACTGCACAAGGAAGAATGTTTATTGAAGTGTTTTTTGTTTTTAAATACTCAGAATTTGAAACAATCTAAATATCCATTCATTGGTAATGACTAAATAAATTGGAGATAGATTTTAATTACTACATGGTTGTTAAAATTGAATAAACTAGATCTACTTATTTTGACATAGATGGTTTTCTAAAACTTAATATTGAGAAATAAATGCATGCAGAATATTTTGTATAAAATAGTTCTGTATTCATGTAAATTAAAAACGCAAAACAACACATGCATCATGTATGAGTACATACATATATGTTGTGAGTTTTAAGATCGGGATCAGGGAGATGCCAACCTTCTTCAGAACAGAGGTTGTCTTTGGTGAAAGAAGACAATGGGATGGAGGAAGGTTAATACATCAATCAAACTTGTATTTTTATTTTAACAATGTCCTAAGTAAGTATGGCATTTTTTTGTATATTAGGTTGAAAATGTGGGTTATGTGTACATGGGTGTTAGTAATATTCGTCGAAACTGGGTAGAATGAGGCATTTTCTTGTATTTGTTTTTATTTCAAGCAGCTCTTCATCTGTATAATTTTAATGTTCCTCCTTAAGGTAAGCGCATCATAATTTCAAGAAACTTCAAACCTTCTTTTCGGTCCTTAAATCTGTGACATGGGTGAGTCTCAGGGAAATTCTGTCCAAGAGCCTGTGGAGACCAAACGATGTGGGAAGACTCAGCAGTTACCCTCATGGTCATTGCATCCTCACTTCGAGCCATTTCAGTTTACGAAAGTTTTCACAGGAACGCTCTGCCTTCAGATAGTGGGGAAATGTGTATGGGGGTCATCACTGTCTTTTCCATATAGGACTCGAATCAACATCTCTTTAGCAGAGATTTGGATAGAAAATGTCAACTACTAAAACAAACCATGTTTGTTCATTTAGCTAGAAATTCTCACTCAGATTGAAAGCTCATTGGAAAAGAAAGGCAAAAGCACACCAGGTAGCATAAACACAAACCAGAAATGTAACAATATGAAATTGATATGGGTCAAGCAAGGCAGCCTTCCCCCACCTCACTAAAGACTCCTGTTCTTGTTCTTCAGCTCTCAGTTTCCCCTTTTTCCTAGTCGGTAGCCTTACTCACCCTCTCAATTAGTTTTCCTTTAACTCTAGCTTAAACAACAGATTGCTCCAAGTTTGAATCATGGAATGTCTTCATTCTGCCTCCTGCTTTAGACAATTACCCCAAACTTAAACTTAAACCCTGTGTCTCCCAGATATCTTTTGCCCAGGTTTGAGCTAATCATTCAGAGAAAAACTTGTAACTTGTGTTTGCTAATTGTATTCCCAAAATGTCTATCTCCAGCCCTGGTTAGCCATCCTAAAATTTGTGATATGTGATAAAACTTTACTTAGCTGGGTAGGCCAGAATTTAGCTAATCATCCTCGTGACTGTGAATCTGTGTTTGTTAATTGTATCATCCCCAGGCCATTCCTGGGTAGGCAGTGGCACCTGGGTGGCAGGTGGAGACCAAAATCAGCAGGATGCAGACTCCAAAGAGCTAAACAAATCTTCTGTCAGGTAGCCACCCTGCAGTGATGGCTTTGAAGCCTACATTTCTGGCCCAAGCTTTTGAACTTACTAACTGGGTCCATTCTCCTTATTTAGGGGCCTTTGGAATGCAGATGTCACCTGGCAAGCTTCCAGCCCATCATGGCAGATCTTGAGACCCCTTCCCCCTTTAGATCAGATAGGTAAGAGCTCTGTGGATCCCCAGTAGGTAGGGACAACGACCATCCTCAGCAGGAAGCAGATATAGAAGACGAGCCCCTCAGCCCCTCAGCTTCCCATAGAGATTCATGGGGATCGCGTCTCTCAAGGAAATGTGAATAAGGCAGATACAATAGGGGGGATCTCAGGACCTCTCCCATGAGATTCGCCTTGCTGGTACCACTCTCTCACTAGTAATCCCTGCCCCAAGATAAGACAATCACAGGAGGTAACTGAATTTAGAAAGGAGACAGGAACAATAAAAGAAAGGTGATGTCACAGGCTTGTCAATCAGACTTGTCAATCACAAAACTCCACACCCAGAGGTGTCTCCCCTGAAGACACAGAAGTAAATAAAAGTTCCAAAGCCTCGTAGATCGGGGGTCCTGAGCCAATGTCTTTGCTTGAGCCCGCTCCTACCTCTTTGGAGTGTACTTTCTCTTCAATAAACTATCTCTTTGTTTCCCCTCTATACTTTTGTGTGTGTCTTGTCCAATTCTTTGCTCAAGATACCAAGAACCTGGACATTGTGTCGATGAGGACACCCCATTTTCCAGTAACAAAAATCATCTGAAGGACATGGGCACCTGAATGTGACAGGATCTGGCCCCCTGTCCAAAATGTCAATCTTCCTGGAGAAAACTCCTGAAATTCAATGGAGACTTTAACCTGAATAGGATTAGCAGTACTTTTGTGATTATCACTTAATCTCATTAGTATTACCAGCTGAATTTAGGTGATTTGATCATGCAAAATGCTTGCTTTTTTGTGGGGGAGGGGGGGCAGCTAGAAAATGGTAGCCTCCAAAGAAGTAAGAGGTGGGAGAATATTGACTTTTTCCCATTCTCCCACAGCCTGGCTCGTGGGCTACCAAAACAGCCAGTTACCGTTGACACACCTGCAGACCTTTTAAATTACCATATTTTGTCAGGTATAATGTGTACTTTTTTTGCCTTAATTTGTGAGGGAAAAATAAAGGTGTGCATTATACATAGGTAGTACTAATTTCATATCCATATAAATCTTTGGGCCAAAAATGGGGGTGAGTGTCCCTTATACATGGTAAACAGTTATTATCAAGGTAGCACAGAAGCAGCTCATGTAACTTGTTCTGTAAAATCAATGAAGTCCTAAGGCTCTGTTCTTGTAGGTCCTTGGCTACCACCTTGGTCAGAAGGTTGGCTTGAGGCAATAAGCTCACACTGTGACCAGCCTCAGGCACACAGAACCCTCTGGATTCCTGGCTGAATATAGAACCAGAAAAAAAATCAAGCCTCAGGCAAAATCACTCAGGATCCTGATTCTTTGGCTGCTTACCCCCATTCAGGCAAGGGAAAGTCTCCACAATACCGTAGCCAATCTATGGAGCTTGATAACCTTGAATTTCACCAAATGAGAACACATTTTTGATGCGTATCAGCTTATTAACAAGTTACAAACTTCACTCTAAATACACATGCTAATTAGCCAAGCCTCAGACAGTGATTGTAATATGTACAATAGAAGCTCTTGGAATTGCTGTCTTGGAGAGGAGCTCTCTCTGATGGAAGGCAAGTGTGGCTTCCTGTCTGGAATGCCATGAGGACTTGAGCTGTAGCTCAATCCTCATAACAGACATAGGAAATCACACGGTCTGTCCCCATGTATTTTGAAGTAATTACAGGTGACATAATCAAGGAAGCACATAAGTATGTACCTCTTATCTATGTTTTTAACAATTCCGCACACAATTACTGAGAATTTTGGGGCAATGTCTATTTTTAAAAATACAAGTGAGAAGGCAGAGCATATTAGTAATCAAATCCAGAAGTTTCTCTTCCCCCACTCAGATAGATGATAGGTGATAGATAGATGATAGATAGATGATAGATAAAGATAAGGATAGCTAGAGAGATAGAGAGATGATAGACCCTATCTATCTTTTTTGTTGTTGTTGTTGTTTTGTTTTGTTTTGTTTTTTGGTGGTTCCCTGACTGGGAATTGAACCCAGGCCACGGCATTGAGAGCACTGTAGCCTAGCCACTACACCACCAGGGAACCCCCTCTATCTTGAATAAATATAGGTTTTAGGCCAAATTTTCTCACTGCACATTAAAATGTGTGAATCACTGTAGTAGAGAAAGAAGGAGTGTTTATTTTGAATATGCCTTCAGAAGGCTTTAGTGTGATTACAGAAAAAATTTGGAAATATAAATTGAGCTCACCAATAACATGTTACACAATGTTTTATATATATGTGTGTACGCACACACACACACACATACACACACACGAGGTCTAAAAATTAAGTTCTTGAACTTACACTGAAAGTGCTACATACCTCATTGCTGAATTTCACTACAGTCACCTTCAAAGTATGCCCCTTGGGAAGCTATGCACCAATGCCAGTGTCTAGTCTACCCTTCAAAGCAATTTTGGAACTCATTTTCTGTAATTGCCATCAGAGCTTCCATATGATGACAGAAGTTAAACATTGCATTATTAGTGTAGTTCAGCAGACAGGAACTGAAATTTTGGTGGTGTCACTTCCATTTCCACAACCACCAACCATCACTGGACAGGCATGGTCACTGCCTTCTGACTGAAAAGTCATACATGTACTCCATAGCCAGCAGACATGTGGGAGAAGGGTGACAGCCTACCAGCCCCCAACCCCCATCCCACATAGATCTGTCTGCTACTCTACCTCTAGGCCCAGCTTTCTGGCTGCCACTATCCTGGGCAGCCCCATTTACATTCTGAGCTGATGGGAAAATGAGGGGGCCAGACACAGCATCACAGCAGGCACAGCCTCCGGGGAGATTTGAGGTTGACTTCTACTATGAGCTCCCATCCCACTCAGAGATGATTATTCTTTGGTGGTCATTTTGAGGAGCAAGGGCCTTTTATCTCTCTCTTTCACTGGATATGCCTTTCCATCCCTGTTTATGAGCTAATGGGGGCATCTGAGAACCTCAGAAGGAACTAATCAGCTGTGGGGAAAGATTACATACAGATCAGCCCCCCAAGCACCACGGCCATGTTTGTGTTTCTCATTTGGCATGGTTCTGGGTTCCTATAGGTAGAACAAAGTGCATTTCAGTGGGCAGGCATCAAACATGGGTAGAATACTAGGAGATTAGAGGGGAAAAAGAAACATCTCACTTTCTTCCAGACCAATTATCGCAGATGGAATGGTAGGGAGTCACTTTACACCGCTGCTTAATGTTTTTTTTTCAAGTTATATAACTAAATAAAGCAATCACTTTAAACTTTCCAAAATGTGTTGGAATGAGTCTTGAGATGAATTACACAGGGCAATATAAGTCCCAGGAAACCTTCACGCTCCCTGCCAGAGCACCTGTGCACAGCTTGTGGCGGTGGCCCTATTTGTTGTCATGGAGAATCTCCCACCTGGCCAAGTACAGATTCTGGAATGTTAGGAGGGTCACCTTCATGAAGGGTTCAAAGGCTGGGGAAGTAGCGCCTGTGACTGAGACTAGCAAATGGGGAGTGGGAATGTGGGTGCCCTTGACAAAGGAGCTCATAGCACAGGTTAAAATGTCAGATATGCAGAGTGGGAAGCAGAAGGCACAAGTCATGTGAGAAAGGAAATCATGACGATGAGCTTAGAAGTCGAGCTTCTGAGAAACGCCATCTGTGGTGTTGGTGGAAGTAAGGCTGCTGGAGGATGGTAGGTCTTCAGGTGGGGTCCTGGTCAGCATCAGAGTTGTATAATATATTCTGGGCAAATCCAGGTCTAAGTCACTGTTACACACCCTCTGGGACTACTGACAAACAGAGAAGGAGAGGAAAGGCCTCAAGGGCAGTGTTGGGTCACGATGACGTATCTCTATCAAGACGATAACAACCACCACACACCGGCGAGATGACCAAGGCACAATGGCAAACTCAGTGACTACCTCATGAGGTCCCCCCAGTGTCCAGGTACCCATGCATTCATTTTTTCACTCAACAAAAACGTGCCAGTCACCGGGGCACAGAAGAATTAGCTGTGACAGAACTAGAAAAACACCTCATTCCATGAACCCTACATTCCAGTAAGAGGAAAAGAACAATAAGTAAAACAGATATGTTGCCAAGTAAAAGGGGCTATGAAGGAAAGCAAAGCAAGGTAGGGACGAGGATAGGAGGGATGCTCCACGCGCTGGGTTATTGGGGCAGAGACAGTGCAAGGCCGTTTAAGCACAGACCTGCCTGAAGTGAGAGGTTGGGGTGGGGAGGTATCTGGGGACGGAGCATTAGGGCACAGAGAACACCTAGTGCAGAGGCCCCGAAGGGAGTGTACTTAACACCCCAAGAGGAGCAGGAAGGACAGGGGTGCAGGGGTGGGGAAGGAGGGCGGAGAGGTCAATATGGGCCGGAACGTGTAGGACTTGGAGGCCACAGGAAGGACATCGCATTTGTTCTTTAGTGAGATTGTGAGTCATTGAAAAGTTTGGGCAGCAATGTCACATAGCCTGCCATGTTCTCCATGGAGCACTTCGGTTGCTGCATGGCCATCTTAATGGGGGCAGCGGGGCAGGATGAAGAACGGGAGGAGGTCAAGGCAGGGGCAGGTGCTGGCAGCAGAGGTGATGGAAAGGAACTGGATTCGGGTAAGACGGGCAGAATTTTTGGTTTAATTTTGAATGTAGCATGTGAGGGAGAGTTAGGGATGACTGTGTGAGAAGCATCTTTTACTGAGATGAGTGACATGAGGGGGTGGCAGGTTTAGGACTTGGTAATAATGCCCTTAAGTGAACAGTTAAGCACAGCACATCTTTCCAAGGCTTTCCTTGGATCATGTCAGCGCTGAAAGGTGGAAGATTACTGTTTTCTTCTCTCTGTGACTCTGTAATTAGAGCTCTGGTTCCAAAACATGATTGTACAAATGACTCATCCAGAAAAATAGTAAAAGCATAGACTCCAGAGAGCAGCAGCAATCCTGGGTCAGTACCCGGCAGAGGAGTGGTTTTGAGCCGCCACCCGGGGGTGCGGACACGGAGTCCAAGGGCCACACTCTGAAACCCCTTTTGTAGAGGAGATGCACTTGATGGCTTTGCAGTTATCAGAAACAACCCGGGAAAAACACACTTCTCACAGCTTTGTGTTGGCCAGCCCGTCTTTTTCAGTTCAGGCATGACAAAGATGTGGCTGACCAGATATAGTGCTTTAAAAGGGACAGAAAACAACAGTACTGTCCCATTTCAAACAGTAGGTATGCGCAGCCTGCTGACACCTTGAAGTCAGCCCAGTGAGACTAGGCTGGCCGTATGTACCATCTGAAATGGGCCAGGGCCATTGTTTTATGTCCCGCTTAAAATGGTACATCTTGTCAGCCTCCCAAAATGCCATGTTTTAACCTGGATATTTCAAAACCCACCTTGCAAAGGCAGCAAGATCTTATGTGAGGAGAACAAATAGAGTTGCAGGGCCGATGTCTGGAACACATCCTTCCAAACCACACCCAGGCACAAAGGGTTGGTTGAAGAAGGCCTTGAGACATTACTTATTATCACCGGACCAGGGGATGGATGGGGTTGTGGAATCCAAAATGAGGTGCAGAGAGATGGGCAACCTCTTGGGGTTTGCTGAGGGCATACACTGAGACCACCCTTCAGGATCGTTAGGCACCTGCTCTAACTTTTCTGGCCAGATTTTATTTGAAAGTTTTGGGAAATAATGAGAAAAGCTCCAATAAGGCCTTTTTTTTTTTTCAATCCTTAAACCAACTGAGATAAATGCAAGAATGATCTAATCTAGTACACTATGTGTGACGAGTGAGTTTGCACAGGACGGTCACAAGTGCAATAATTGCTTCAAGTCTAACCAGGTGATGGAACTCTGTATCTTTTACAAAAGTCTCAGATCACAGATAATCCTCTGGTTTGATCCTATGTACTAGAAGATCCGATTCAATGTGGATTCCTTAGAAATGCACAAGCAAAGCTGGTTAAAAATACAGATTCCTGGGATCCAGGCCAAACGTTTTGAATCAGAAACTTGCACATCAAGTTAAAACAGAGGCCAGTGTGGAATAACATATGGTTCACTTTGCACTTTAGACATCAGAAAGAGGTAGATAAACATGTGTGTCAATATGGAAGTCTTTAATGGTAGCAGCAGAGTGCAATATGGAATTTCCAGATCAGGTGATGGGGGACATCAGTTTCAGTGTTATTCTCCAGGCTTGCAGATGGGTGTGAGTCGTAGACTGTCAACCATAAGGGGGCCAACATTGAACTATCTGCAGTAGTATTGAGAAGTCAACACCTTAGAAGAGATAGGGCTCAAAGTGTGAATAAATAGAGGCAAAAATATCTTGGGAACATTATGAACTGTGAATAATAGCAGTCATTTTTTATTTGATTTGTATAACTTTTTGTGTGTGTGTATACATGGTTCTAGACTAAAAAGCCACTGTGACTCAGGCATTTAATAGTAGGCTAACCTGATGTACTATTTTAAATAGGACAGAAAACAATGGTACTGTCCTGTTTCAAATGAGACTAGTAAGATCAGCCTAGTCTCACTGGGCTTAACTCAAGATGTCAGTAGGCTGACCACACGCACCATTTGAAATGGGACCGTTCCGTTGTTTCCTGTCCTGTTTAAAATGGTACGTCTGGTCAGCCTATTTAATAGACAAGCATGGTTGCAGGATGTGAAATCGCCATGATAATTAAGGACACTGCGGTTTATGCTCTTGATAATATACTGGTTCAGCTGAGAATGTATCTGTTTAAATTTCTGAAACATGAACCTCTTACTGTTGACCTCTAAAACCTCTGAATGCCTTTCCTGGGAGGTTATAAAAATGGTTAGAAATATGTGCCTCTTCAGTAAGTGAAACGTGGCTTCAAGTTTTCACTTGGCCTTCTGGAGGCGACCAGTCATGGACTGCATACTGTACCTTAGGCAGCAGAACTTCAAGGACCTTGACCTATGGAGGGGTACTAGGAATTCAAGCTCACGTTTTCTCCCCACTTGACCCACTTCTTCCCTCAACTCATTCAGTATCTGATGCTAGATTTGCTGGAGTCTTTCTAAAGTACTTATTCCACTGATTCATTACAGAAGAGGCAATATCTGACATTTTAGAGTTTTTTTAATTATTGTAGTTCACACCTGGATAAATTACTTTCTTGCACTTTAAATGTTGGAGACCCTTGCAACTCAGTCTTGGCCCGTCTTCTCTGTGTTCTCTTTCTAAGTGACCTCATCCATGCTCAAGGATTCCATTACCAGTTATGCAAATCTTTCCAGAATTTTCTTCTAACTTCCAACCTAACATTTCCACTTTTCCAGGCTTCTTAAATTTAACATGTCTTTTTACAAGGATGGCTGCAGATTTTTCTACAGTGAAGTTGTGACTCATAGCCATGCTAGGTGTTCCAGGGACATCCCTGGGTAGTCTTTGTCTTAATGAAGAATAACAGAATCTCAGCAGAAAAATTTTGGATGGGATTACTACTGATGATGGATGTTCTGATCATGAATACGCCTTCCCAGAGTTAACTTGCATCCTTTAATTGAGCTGGACTTTGGTGCCTGTGGAAGTACTAGGGTATCTTGAGGCACCTTTTGCTCAAAATCTCCACACTTTATCTCTAGTATAATCCACAGAAATGGCAATAAAACTGACAGCATAGATGCATAAAGAAAAAAAAAATATTCTGGCCAAAGTTCCAGGTACCTTTTGTGGAAACAGCTGAGCAAGCAGTGATGCTGAGGCATTAACACATCTCATTTGGACAGCAGTGAGAGTTTTGAAAGGATTCATCTTTTGCACTCAAAGTGAAGCCAGATATAACATTTGGTAAGGAGCAGGAGTCTAGTGTAGTGTTGTGGCTGCATTCTGCCTCACCCAAATTTCTATGTAGGATGAAATGTCTGCTCTCCTCTTTCTTAACCAACATCTCAAGGAAACTTCAACAAAATTTCAACTTGTTTAATAGGAATGAAAAAGTATATCATTTTTCTGGGAGAACTTTGCTTTCTAGATACTGGACACCATGAAAACATAGAATTCAGGTTCAAATGCTCCAATCAATCTCATATTCAAATGGCTTGATCTCAATTTATGGCGCTAGTTACAACCAACACATTCATAAGTCATTGATGATCTTGATTTTTTTCAGAGCACACCTTAGAGCTTGGAAGCCACACCCAGGATTTAGTCCTAGGGATTCATAGGTTTTTAGTTAGAAAGTCACTGAGAAATGCAAAAGTGCAGTCTGTCTTCAGCACTGCCTCGGGAAAGGTGATGGCCATTCTGGGGAGCAGCAGGTGAGAGCAGGAAGGGTGGGAAGGAGGCACTGGGATGGTACTGTGGGGAGTTTTACTTGGAAATAAAGTTTAGTCAAGTGAGAGGATTGTGAACTATTTGAAGATCATTTTTCGCCTCATTTTCCATTCAAACTAAACAAGTAACATTTTCTGTCCCCCACCCTTTCTTTGTATGCAGCAAAGCTGTGCATGCTGTCTCTGACTTTAACTATTTTACCAAAATATGAATATGTTTATCTTTTTCTCTTCAATGAGTAAAATGTTTTCATAAGACCTGGAAAATAAGACACAGTTTTAGGACACGAAGGTCAATAAAGATGTGTTATTTATTCCTCTCTTCTTCTCCACTTCTCAAAACAGACTGTTCTTTCTTCTGACCCAGATCCTACCCCACTTGCGTAGTACCTAACTAAATTTGCACCTTTCGCATGAGAGGGCCTCTTCTTCATGACTCCAGGACACTCTAGTGATGGGATGGGGTATCTATCACGTGTTTTACAGAGTGCCAAGATAGCATAGCCATCAGATTTAGTGCTACTGTAATCTATGAGGAAGGGTCTGTGTTGTCTCCCTTTTTCAGACATGTAATTTGAAGCTCGAAGTTTCCAGAACTTGCCCATTGTGTCCGAGCCATACAGTCAGTAAGTGACAAAGCCAGGGACTAAACCCCAGACAATGGAGTCAGCTCTTCAATGCTCTCCAGTGCCTCTATCCACCTCAAGAAGCTTACCCAATATCTCTTTAATGCTTATTCTTTTATCTTCAACTAGACTATGACTTTTTGGGTGACAGTTCTTGTCCTGGGCTTTTTTCTCTGCATTAGGATGCCGCATCTCCAAAGAACATGCTCAGGAGTGTATCAGAAATGCCAGCTGCTTGAGATTAAAAATCACAGCAGGATGTATAACACCAGGGATTCAAACAATAGAAAAGTAAACTTTAAAATAAAGGTAGTCATTCTATGTGTCGTTAGTTCTGGTTTATATTAATGGTTGTTAAAATGAAGTATCAAGATAAGTAAAGAAAAGAACACAACAAAGTAACACACATTAGCTTTGATGAATGTATTGAGATCAGTTTTATTTATGACCACACCATCGTAGGAGATGCGGAGAGGATAGTCCCACACTCCAACACAAGTGATGTGAAAACACAGCCTTGCCTCCACCCCGTGTCTCTGTCTTGGATCTCGTCCAATAATTACTGTGCATGCACCAACGCCTGGGGATGTGGGGTGCTCTTTTTCCAGCACCCACCTGTCCCAGCAGAGTCCTTCATTCTCTCACAGGGTCTGCCCATGGAGAAAGTCCCAGGGCACATTCTTCTCCCAGGATGAACAGTGTGGCTTTAAAGATAGGGAGGGAACCTCAGCCACTATGCGTATACATGAAATAAGCCACTGCTCACGTGGGAAAATTTGAGAAGGGTTTGAAAAAGCCTCTCTAGATCTAATCATTCCGCACTAGTCAAGCAGGAAAACTGGACTTAGAATTAGTCTGCTGCATCGAGCGTCACCAGGAGAGGATCAGAGGAGCTTACACAGAGAAGTGAGCTTTGTCTAGGCCTGGGGTGAGTAAGATGAGTCACAGGAAGGGGAACGCATGGGGCAGGAGTAGGGGCAGTGGAGACAGAAGAGATGACACCAAGCCAAACTATACTTTGCCTGTTGGGACCCCACCTGGAGCACAACCTGAGGAAGACTTGTGGCCTGGGGAGTGGTTGTCCAGGTTTTCGCAAAGCCTCCTTGACAGGTGGAGAATGTGAGCTTTCCATAGAGTAATGCTCTGTTCGCCACTTGTCCAAATAGTAATAAATCACCAGTAAATTCCTGGTGCTGTTGGGAAGGTTTGGACTTCAAAGCCTAAAATTCACAAACAGGAAGCTTTCATTAACTCTGGAAAAAGAATTTCACTTTATTTCAATTTGTGTATTTTGGTTATTTAGTGAGAGCATATATTGCTGACCAACCAACATGACGTACTGTTTTGAATCTAATGCCTTTTATTATATTATATAACTGTCAGACATTGAAAGTATTTGCTTAAATGTTTGACCAGCCTTCATCTGTACCAAGTGTTTGAGCTTGCTTTCTTAAAACAATGAGATGACTTTGCTTTTCAGTTTTTTTCCTGGTTTTATTCACTGGATACCGTGAGACACAAACAAACCAACAAAAATACCAAACTAAACCAAACCAAACCAAACAAAAAGCCCTCAAAGCTGTAACATTTTGATTTTCCTAGAGTTCCAAGTACTTCCTTACTCCATTAAATAACTTACAGTATCTTTTTTGAGAAAAGAAAAGAAAAGCAAGATATAATCTGGAATGAATGGCTGTGGTGTGCTACTTTGCTGGGTAAATCGCCTTGTTATTCCTTCATTTCCCTTCTTTTCCTCCCATCTCAGTTATGCTTAGACATTCAATATCAGAATTATTTTCTTCATCAGACACATGCAATGGAACAACATTCTCTCCACGGAACATCACTGCTGCCTGGACCTTGTAAAGTTCAGGTCAGCCCCCTGTTTTTGTTTTTATTAAGAGGCATTGCGTCACACAAAAAAAATATTAAACACTGATCTTGAGCAAGAGCATTAAAAACTAAATTGAGATCTATCTTATTTCCAGCTTGGACAGCCATTTCCTTCAAGCTTGTCATGAGGATCAGATGTTTGACTCTTCCGGGAATCAAGGTGAAGAAGAATAAACAATATAACTTTTGGGGGGGGAAAGGGCAATCCAACTTGCATTTTCCATAAGCCAGCAGCAGAACATTTAACTGGCATCAATGACAGGATGTGGAAAAGTCATCAGTGGGAAAGTAGCCAAAACACTGCTGAAGCATGGGTGGTCACCAACAGTAAAGAGGGGAAGACAAAGAGAGAAGGAGAGAGAAAGAGACAGACAGGCAGACAGACAGACAGACAGACAGACACACACACACACACACACACACACACACACACACACAGAGAGAGAGAGAGAGAGAGAAGGACTTGACACAAATGCTGTCACATGATATTCTAGCTATCTGCTTTTCTACATGGCTAAGACAGTGTAACTGTCACCATCCTACTGAATGCTCAAATTAAGGTGATGCAAAGAGGAAGCATTTCATGTAAACCAATACACCTAACATTGTCATCCATGCACGTTTGAGGGGGCTGGTGTGTGCTCCATACGTTTTGATTTAAAGAATAAATTTGTCACACTGCATTGTGTATTATGCCCTCAAAAGCTCACGGGTCAGATGGATTTGAATAACAATCTAGGGTAAACTCTTTTCCATTATTAAAGATATTTTAAAATTAAGGAATCATTTTCTTTCAGTTGCAGTTGACATTCAATATTGTTTTATATTAGTGTCAGGTGTATAGCACAGTGCTGAGACATTTATATAATTTATGCAGTGATCCTCCCAATTAGTCTAGTACCTATCTAGCAGTATATATAGTTGTTGCAACATTATTAAGTATATTCTCTAGGTCATTATGCCAAGTGAAATAAGTCGGACTGAGAAAGACAAGTACCATATGATCTCACTTACATGATTTTTGTTGTTGTTGTTTTTACCGTTAACATGGCTGTGTATGAGTAAAGAGACCAAGATACCACTAAGCAGTACAAATGTCAACTAACTCAACAATCAAACAGCGAAACCTAATATTCTTTAGAAGCACTCACTTACAACAGTAGGTTAAGAATTTTTGTGAGAATAAAAGTACATTCTTCAGGTAAAAAAATAGTTCACTGTTAAGTTAATCATGATGATAGCATTGATACACATCTTTTGATTTTTTTTTTAACTCTAACTAACCTCCATATAACATTTCTCTGTGTTTAATTAGTAAGTTATTCCATTAATGGGATGGACATTCATAAAAAATATATTCAGGTGTCGTTTGCCTCCCTGGGGAGATGGCCTGATTGCCCGTACCAGGTAGGCCAGCTCCCGAGCGACCCGGATTTCCGGCTCTGCGCTTCA
The DNA here is from genome assembly GCA_004026885.1 of Lyroderma lyra. NCBI lineage: Eukaryota > Metazoa > Chordata > Mammalia > Chiroptera > Megadermatidae > Lyroderma > Lyroderma lyra. The sequence goes on from PVJL010011594.1 coordinate 34,688, forward strand.
GTTGCAGCAGGGGGCGGCCCCATTTCCTGGCAGAATCTCACCCTGTGTTGGCGTGAAAGCATCAGAAATAAAGTCTGAAGGCCACATCTCCCAAGTGAACATTTACATTGTACTTAAACAAGCATTATTTTCTTTATAAGAGCAGCATCAAAAGCCTTTTTTTTTTTAATGGGACCCTCTGCTACCTTTGACTCTAACACCAAAATCCAGGATTCTCTGACAAGTTCCATGCTTGTGATGATTTCTATTCATTCTGTAATCAGTCTGTGACTCCGTGACCCAACCCATGCCTCTCACTGTGCCCTGTCCATTTATAGGGAAATGACACAATACCCCGCTTGTTTATTTAGAGGGCAGCAGGACAAAGCTTACAGGAGAGTGGGAGCAGCCTCCACCATGCTACTAATAGCTCTGTGAGGTTGCCTGGCACAGGTCCTGGGCAGGTGCAGAGCAGGTGTTCTGGAGATTGCTCTCATCTTCCTTGCTGTCTGCAAAATCACAGTATTTCAACAGAAAAGTAATGACCCATATCTTGGATGATCCTTATGGTAACAACTGACTTGTTTCACTGGATTTGTTCAATATACTAATTGGTTTCACTGGATTTGTTCACTGAATTCGTTGAGTTGTGTGACTCAATTGGTCACACTTTTTGCCTAGGTGTGGGTTCTGGAAACTTAAGATATTTTTTGAGTCATTCTATTGCTTTGGGCGCTATTTGGAGAAGTAAACATTGCACAAATCAAGAAGTGTAATTGTTAGCACCCGATCATGCCCCTGACATCCATTTCAAGCATTTACTAGGGTAAGTATTATATGATTCTAACATGGGGTATTGCTTCACCATCAAAACTATTTTTTTCTTACAATATTGGCTCAATAATGGCATATTGACCTGATATTGGAAAAAATGCAAGTTCTAGTTTAAGTTACATGGTAATGATTGGCTTTTGATTGTTAATTATACAATTCAAGTTACCAGCAAATCTTTCCATTTGTATATGTGTCTATGAGCACGTACATAATGATCAATATCACACATTACAGCCATGTCATTAAGTAGACCATAGTCCATGTAGTGGTAGAGAAAATATAAAACAAAACATTACAGGCATGGAGGTTGTCAGGGAATTGTGGATTTCCGCCCTGGCTTTGGCATTTTTCACCTGTATAACCTCGAAAAATTACCTTTCCTACCTTATATGATTGCTTTAAGGATTGAATAGAATAATCTATATGAACATTTAGCCCAGTTTGACAATGAAATATTAAGAAATGATAACTAGTGTTAAGTATTATCCAATTATTGCTATAAAAAGTTCTCATTCCTTTATTTGGATGTGTTTATTGCCAAATATTCAGAAAAACTTTTTTTTGGGGGGGGGAGCAGCTAGTTTAGGATTCTTAAAATGATATTAAGGCAAAATATTTTATTTTTATGTCTTCTGCCAATTTTTTGTGATATAAAACATGAATAAAAATCAGTTAAATAAAGCCTTCTTTAACACTTCCTCTCCAAGATGAAAAAATTACTCATTAAGCATTTTTTTCACACTTTAAAAACTTTATTTATATAAAAACCTCATTTGTTTTTCATTAAACATTTTGATAACCTTTAAATGGAATGAGACATATTCTTGTCTAGTAAACACACAGAAACAAGCACATGGAATTACAGAGCAAAGTACTCTTACCAAACACTAGAAAAAATGAGTCCAAGCTTCTTTATTACTGCTATTTATTATAGCTGTATGATTTGAGGTAAATTAATTCTCCAAGCCACTTTTCCTTTATCTGAACAATAAGAAAAATTGTACGCATATCCTGGAATGGCTGTGAGGGCTGAGATAAGAGTTGCAGAATTCCCCTTCCCATAATATAGAGAAAAAGAATTGCTGAAATTGAAGATGATTTCAAATGGCTTATTCCAAAATATTTTTTGTAATGGTCTCATCTTTCGAACACACACACGCTCACAGGGGGGTGATGACAAAGAATGAATGACAGTGTGGACGAATTCAAGCTGATCTGACCTTTCATGACTCACCTTCCATGACTTTAGTACGTTTACAATCTCTACCCCTCAAACCCCAGGACAGCTGTTAATAATTATTAAATCTTACACCTGTGTTTTCTTTTTATCTCATTGGATTTCAAAAAATATTTAGTATTGTGATTTGTAGTCAGGATTCCTTTGATTACAAATAGAAAACATGGTGGGGAGCTATGAATAATAAGAAATAGCATAAAATATAAAATCGCATAATTGAAAGTTCCATGGATATTAGAGAAACTGATACATAAGGTTAAGCAGAAAATGAAGCTCTATGTCATACTTGCAATATGCAAGTAAGCCCAAATATACAGTAAAATTCAACAAATATTTGCTGAAAATATTGTGTTTTCAGGCATGTATCAAAGCTATTTATGGAGTAATTTTACATCACTTTGCCCAGTTTTTATTGATTGAATTAAGTCAACTATAAAATATTTTGGTGAAATCCTAGTGGATGTTTTCTAGTTGTTTGTTCAAATCAAAGAAAAAGTGAATTCTCTGACCTAGGTGTGAATGTGGACATATACTTTTTATTGGCTTAATGTGCCCACATAGAAGATGAGATGGCAATTCTATACCTGGTGCCTCATTCTCAGAGATGCTTCTGATAAAATACAATTACCTTGAAGGCATCCATCTATTGCCATTGAAATTCTGTACAAGTTCTCTACCAGAAATAAAACAGAAATTTACTTGTGAGGATGAGTTTTGCTGTTAAGTGCTGCTGATCCACCTCTTTCAACAATTTTCTAACAGAACGTTATCCAGTTGTAAAGTCACGTTCATTCTCCATTATAAAACAGTCTCACAAGCTTTGATGTCTTCAGTTTCAAAATGTTTCTTGATCTTGAAGACTGCCAGACACCCTGAAAGGAGCCCTTGAAGCAGGGATGATCACACCACCACGGCCGGGGAATATGGCAGATGAGTACAAACAGGTTTGTTTGAACCAATGGCCAAAGAGCCAGAGCCTGATTAAGCTCCTTCAGCACACCTCATGAAGAATGAAAGACTGGCCATAAATAGGACGCACAGGAACCTGGGCTAGTCAGAGGTGTTGCCATTTTCCTTCTGCTCCTCAAGAACTAGAGACTTGTGTAGAAACCCCATAACTGACTAGGAATGCCAGGGCTAGGCCTCGTCACCCATTGTAGTTTGGATTGTCCATGTGAGTGTTCTCAGTCCTACCCGAGAATACAAGAGTGGATTATACTCCAAATCCCTGCAGTTCTGGTCAGGGGAAGATGTAGTTGTCTCCCCTTTGTCATAATAACCTAACTATCAAGTTGTTAACAAGGATAATAATTACACGTGATGTACTATGTACACTGTTCACACATCTTACCAAGTACTAGTATAATACTTGGTAATAGCCCTACAAAGTAGGTGCGATCATTTCCATGTTGCAGAATGTGAGATTGTAGCTTATAGGAGGTTAAATAATTTGCCGACAGTACCATCAAGTAAATAGCATAGTCAGGGTCAAGCCCTTTTTCTCACTGTGATAATTTATATTAACATATGTTAATAAATGTGTTTGTTCTAATAAAATAAATATTGTATTTCAGAGATTCAAATCTAGGTTTCAATGCAGAAAATATTTATCAACAACAAGAAAAGGTACATGGCTAAGCATCACAGGTCATGAGAAGTAATAAAGGCTTCCACCCTCCAGTATGTCCTGCCCTTTCATAATATCATATTTTTGAGTGGCAAGCACGTATATACATCTACACACTTCTTATTTTTCTCTAATTGAGAAAAAACAACTTGAAATATTTAAATAAGTCTGAAATTAGCTTATGTACAATAACTTGAAAGTTACCAAATTGGGGTGCCATTCAGATCAGACTCTATCATTAGTTACATAAGTGTTTAGCCATGAAAACATCTATTTTCATCTATAGTAATAAATAGAAATATTAAATTTTATTAGGAGATTAGTAATTTGTGATTTATTACTTTTTCCGGCAGTAATTCAGTTCAATAATTCATGCATTGATTCATTCAATATTAAAATTCTCACTATGGCACTGTGCTAGATGCTAGAGATTAATGGTAGAAAGAGAGCCCTAGTGTCCCTATTCTCTCAGAGCTTTGAGTCTAGAAGGAGAAGCAGTCAAGTAAATAAGAAACTACAATAGACTATAATAGAAGCTTTGGTAAAGATACATAAGATGTTAGAGCTCAGAGACGAAGCAACTTACATGGAGTTAGGGACACATGGAAGAGTGATGCCTGAAGATTAAATTAGTTTAGCCAAGAACTTGTAGGGCAGGTGAACAGTGTTCTAAGGAGAACATGGGTTGAACTGAAGAAAGTTTAGCTTGACCAAAGACCACCAGAGTCTGATGGCAAGAAATGAGACCAGAAATGGTATCTAGGGGCAGATCATTAAAATGTCTATAAACTTTGTTGAGGATACTGGAATTCATTCTGAGGGAAATGGGAAGCCATAGAAAGTTACATGCAGTAAGGTGAGATGATCAGATTTGTTTTTGGCTGAAATTTGGTTAATAATTGAAGACTGGAGGCAGAGAGACAAGTTAAAAGCCTGTTGCAGTAGCTATGGGTGAGTAAGCGTGACCTGAACTGGGGAGTTGGAGATGGATATGGGAAGCATTCAACAGATATTTGCTATAAAGGGAGCAGAATCTACCAGACAGGATGGTTGATTAAAATGCCTGGAAGGAGTGGAAGAGGGAGAAGGAGGATACGAGGACAGTCTCCAGATTTCTGTACCCTTTCCATATTCCTTCAACCCTTATCATTTGGGTCATGTCAGTCCACTTCTAACTACCAGCATGTGTGGGCTTCCATGTGGCAAGTCAGCAAACTGGGGAATGGACACCTCCTCAGAGGAGCTCTCAAGAGATGACTAGTGAGAGTTGATGGGTACATCCCCACCCCCTCACCGTTTGGATGGGACAACTCTGAAGCATGTGCTACATGGAGGTCCTAGCAGGGCGGAGCCCCACTTGCCCATAGAGGGAACAGGCTTGATCATGCATCTTTCGCTGGCTCTTTGCCCTCTCATTTCTTTACTTTTCTCCTGGTATTCTCTTGAATCACATATCAAATAAACAATTTGCATACACGTCCTTATCTAAGGCTCTATTTCTAGGGGAACCCAACCTGCGGTATCAGAATTCTACACATGGATAAAAGACTACCCACAGAGTCAGGGAACACCTAGGAAGTTGATAGTAGTTGGAGTTAAGTGGAGAATAATATCAAAAGACCAGTTCTGGAAACTTTGAGGCTAAGATTCAAGGGACATTCAAGCCAAGCATCTTCTGGACAGTTGATAAGTGGGTCTAAGTGCAGAAAAGTGCTCAGCTGGAGGTAAAGACTAGGGAATGTATAGAAAGAGTGGAAGGAAAGTGGTGGGTGGGGCAAGGACATGTCCTTGAAAAAAAGCCACCTCTCATGGGCAGGGAAAGCATTGCTCACTGAGGAGATTCAGTGTTAATAATAGTGAGTAATGCAAAGTGCACTCCCAATCTTTTCCTGCCCCGATTTGAGATGCAGCCTTGATCATCTTCAGGGTTCTTCTTATCCTCTTTCTTTCATCAACTCTCTTTGCAGCACTGTTGAAATTACTTATAGTTTATGGTGTGCTATCATTCTCGATGCAACAAGTGCTTTTTTTTTTTAACCACTTAAGAAAGACAGACCACTTTCTGCACGTTTTTTCTTCCAAATGAAAGGTAGAGTAATTCTGTGTAAACCTGAAACCAGCTCTCAGTGAGCTCTATGATGATGGCTGATTACAGAGGAGTGAGGGCTGCTGGGAAACTGAGGCTGACTCTTGTTAAACTAAGTTGTTTTTGGAAAGGGCCAGATCTTGAGATTTAAATGGGGATCAAAGTACAGACTTACATATTTTATGACAATAAGAAGACAGATAAAAATGCAAATAGTACAAATGCTTAAGGGCATGCTGTGAAGAAAGAAGTGCCAAGAGAGAGGATTTGGGGGAGGCGGAGGATAAGTAAGTGTGGTCTCTCTCTCTCTCTTTCTGTCTCTCAGAAAATTTCAGCAAGACTTGAAGCTGGACAGGTAAGTAACCAAGGTCAGAGTCTCAGCCTCAGTAAATACCCTTTGCACAGATCCTGAGGTGACCAAGGAACAGAAATCCTCCTGAGGTCAGGGACAAGGTGAGTGTGTGCTGGAGTCTTAGGGCAGTGAGATGCATTCTGGATACTATCTTCTTGGTACTGGGAAGCTTTGAAAAATTATGAGAAGAGGGTTTAGATGACCTAACTCTAGCTTTAAGTCCCAATTCTTCCTCACTTAGAAGCTTTGCTTGGTCTCCAAGGTTGTAGTGTGTGCCTAGAACTCCCTCCCTTCAGGAGTTGTTTCTCAGGTATTGACTGTCTTGGGGAGTCTCAGGAGGAGGGAGTGCCCAGATAACACCCCTTCCAAAGCTGCCCATGTTCAGTGAGTCCTCCTTAATGCAGGAGTGTAAAGGCCTGAGCAACTCTGCCCACCCTGGGGACACCATGAGAGCTGACTGAGACTGTTGTCCAGCTTGCCTCACAGCTCAGCTTCTCTCTCTGGCCACTTCTTTCCCTTCCCCAACTCAGCTCAGCCTCCTAACCCCAGCTTCCTTCCTACACTCCTGCTCTTTTCTCCCCTCCTCCCAAAGGTGTTGATCCCAAGGGCGCTCCATCAGATCTTACCAACTAGCCCCCATCTCTGTTCTGCTCCTGGAATTACCACTAGTACTCACATTCCTGATCTGGTAAAATAAATTAACAGCAGCCTCCCAGTCATGCTGTGAGGATGACAGGAATTGCAGAAAGGCCCCCAACCATAATCCAGGCCTTCATTACAATCTCAGGTGGACATGACCCTCTCTGCTTCACAAATGACTGCCCAGGACCAGGCAAATGGGCCTGGGGAAGGCTTCTTCCTTACTTCCCTGTTGATTATCTTATATGATCATGTTTGAAATGATTTTCTTGTAAAGAATTGTTGATTTGTTCTGAGTCATCTCAGGGAAGTCACTCATCTTCTGTGAGCCTAAACATCTTCAGCCATTAACTGAAGGGGTCAGGCAGCCCTCCAATCTTTGCTTATTCAGTGATTCTCAATTATTAGTGAATTGTAAAATAAATAAGTACACAAAGGAAATCTTTTTGGATATTCACTAACATAATTTTCAATTACAGAACAATGAAAGCAATTTAAATGATAGACAAATTGTAGTTGATTCATCATGGAATATTGTGTGTCTGTTAAAGTCATATTTTATAAGAACTTTTTATAATAAGCATCTTTACCATTTTTAAGCAAAATAAATCAGTTTTAAAAAACACTGCAGCTGATTTGATTCACAACTCTGTAGATACAGATCT